>CATIWM010078252.1:0-18318 GCA_949671775.1 Mallotus repandus
TTATAGTAATGCCCACAACATGTTTGACAAAATGCCTCAGCCATAGGCTTTTAAAATAAAACTATCAAGTTTAGAACAATATCAGTTTCCAATGTGTAAATTATAAATTTGTAATATTTTTCTTAACGCACAAAAAAAAAAGAACTAAACATCTTAAAGTCCCTGAAGTTTTTAGTTTTCTTTCAATTGATCCTTACTGAATTTTCACCTTTAATTAAGTCCTCAAACTTTTATTTTTCAAATTTTTATATCCTTTAACTTGACGTCCATTAAATTTTAACAGTCAAATTATTGCTACACTATATTTTTTAGTTTTGTTCAACAGGTCTTTAATGAATTATTACATTTAATTGAGTTCTTGAACTTTTATTTTTTTTAATTTTTATACCATTTAGTAAAAATCTATCAAACACATCTCAATAGCATTGTGTAAGGCAACTATATATAGTGTATATAAAATAAATTTATAAATCAATGGATATTGATATATAAATATTTTGATAAAAATGTGAAGTTAGCAATGTAAAAATTTCTGTTATTAATAATTGAAAGTAAATTAAAATTATATTATTTACATATAAAATTAAATAAAATAAAAATATAAAATTAAAAAATAAGCTAAATTCAAGTTGAACTCGAGTTTCATGAGCTAATCTTGAGTTGAGATTAAATTTTAAAATAAAAAATGTTCTACATGGTATAAATCTATCTCATCAAATAGTTGTATTACACAATGTTTAATTACATGTATTTCATAAATGTCTATTAAAGATATACAAATCATAAAATTAAAAGTTCAAGGACTCAATAAATGTAATAATTCATTAAGAACCTATCGAACAAAAATTAAAAAGTTCAACTTAAATTTGATGGAAATTCTATTTAAATTTAACAAACGTCATATTAAGAATGTAAAAATTAGAAAAATAAAAGTTTTGAGGAGTCAATTAAAGGCAAAAATTTAGTAATGATCAATTGAAAGAAAATCGAAAAGTCTAGGGACCTTAAGATGGTTTGTTCCAAAAAAAACTAAAAAAATCTAGATAACAAAAAGGATAGAAGAGAAAAGTGATAATAGATTCAAGAACCAAAATAGAACAAACTTGAAATAGAATAGAGTTACTTTTTAAAAAGAAAATAGATTGCATTACAGTTCCTAACAATAAAAGAAAAGGAGATAAAGCTAAACGAAGCATCAAGCAATTTAATATCCTGCACCAAGGTCCCTAAAGGTGATAAAGGAATTTCTTGACATTTAATAAGTTGTATTGCCATTAAGCAATCACTTTCAACCCACAAGATGCGTAACACCAAACTCCACAGCAATGGATTAAACCATGAAGAATAGCTAGCAACTCAACTACTTGAGCGTCCGAAAGCACCAAAATACGCTTCCCTGTAGAAAAACAAACATGACAAGTTGAATCTCTAATGATAGCACCTATTGCTATGTACTCTGAGCCCTACAGACAGCAGCATCAACATTTGATTTGAGCAGGGGTTTCTTTGGTGAGTGCTATCTGGCTCTGGTATATATGATTAACCATATTTGAATTATGTAGTTTTTTTGTAGAAACTTGATCGTTGATGATCGGCAAACAATTGGTTTCGTGCTCAACAAAGCAACTGTTAATGGCGCAGCCAGGGCAAACGGTGGTTGGAGGAGCAGTAAAGTCGAAGTTTCTATTGCGGGTGAGAGGAATTAGATAAGAAGAAGAAGAAGACTTGGTGGGGGTGGTTTTGATGTTATTTAAAAATTGATAGAGATTGAAGAAGAAGAGCAGGTTACGTAGCTTTACACAGGTGATGACGATGTGGCAAATTATATGGGTGGTCCACTAACATTTCATTTAACAACTCAATAAAATTTTATTTTTAAGTATAATTGAATTAAAAATTAATTTAGAAACATATATAATCCGTGAGTATACTTTAGGTGTAACAATGTATCTTATCCCTATTTTTATTGTTGCCCATAAATTTTTATGCCTTTTCTCCTCAATATATAGTTGAGATTCAAATCCTCTTTTTTTTTTTTTTTTTTAAATATATATATATATATATATATGAAACATTTTATTTAACATATTTAAAAGTTATTTTGCATCTTATTTTAAATTTAATGTTAATTTAATTTAATTTAATTTTTCATTAATATAAATTTATATAATTTGGAAATAAGAAATTTACCATAAATTTATAGGCTTCTATAAATTTATCATAAATCTCAACCATAGTACAAAATTTAATTCAATTTATCTAACATCCAAAATTTCAAATGGATCCAACTACTTTTGGTATCCTATATGACAAATAAAAAATATATTTGGTTTTTTTATCTCAAAATCTAAGACAGCCTTTTATCAATCTTTACGCTGCCTGTGTAACTTCAATTTTGAAAAAAACTTCGATTCTATCTATCCAGATTTGAGCTTTTATCATACCCACAAGAAACCATCATACCCACAAGCTTGTAATGCCGCAAAAAACAAGAACATTCATCCAAAAAACAATCTGTGTGGTTCCAGGGAAAACAGAGAGCAAGGGAATATCCCCAGTTGAAAATAATGTTTAGCCATATATAGCAAAAGAATTAGCCAAAAAGCAAGAACAGATTGAAACAAAATGCTCCAGCAAAAAACTTCAATAACTAGAAAACAAAATGTAATATTACACAGAACTTGACTGACAAATCGGCAGCACTGCAGCAAAGTACCAGAATGCTGTCCGCAATACATAAAATCATCTGCCAGAATATGTACAATATAAGATCTTGAAACACATATCATGCTCGTCGTTTACTCAATCGCCATGAATTAGGTTCGTGGTATCTGTCATACAGTGGCTCAATACGTTCTTGACGCTTCCGCTTGCTCATTTTGGTTGGATCTGCCACTTTAAAGAATCTTGGTGCCAGTTCCACAAGCCACTTGGGATCTATAACAGTTACCTCACGCATGTATTCCTTTGTAGTCATTACCAGCTCATGATAGATGACCCAATCTGGTTGTCTCTGAAAAAGAGCACTGCTTGGATGGATATAAACAGGTTGGTTCTCAACCAGGGTCCTATAACCCTCCTGTGGATCCTTTCTGGCAGCATGAAAAAAGAATCCAGCAGTAATTGCTTTTCTTATCTTCGTGAAATTCTTTCCAGCACTCACAACATCCAATTTGTATCTGAGAATCCAGCAATAACAACTGAGTTAGAATCACATCCATTATAGCGAAGCCAGCTACTCTTCCCATCAGCATAGAAATTTCCAAAAACAAGACATAGTCCAACCAATAATAATTTCCTAACATCAAAGATTCACAGCTAAAACTGCAACTCATCCATTAAAGTTGTAAAATAAGCCAGTTTTGAAACTTCAACAGCATAATACAATCCCCGTAAAACAGCAAATCCCTTAAAGAGCATCTGCAGACTATATTTTTTGGCAGTTACAAGAAGATAGTACACCAACATGATCACTTTTGGATTCAGGGCCTCCATTTGACACAAGACAACAAAAAGGCATCACCTTTCTTTTTGACAATAAGCACACAATCAAAGAAAATAAACATGACAGTTAATAAAAAGAAAAAAGAAAAAACACACAAGAAAAAAAAATGCCATGGCAAAAGCAGTAGTTAAAATAACAGAAGTTGAAGAACATACTTATCCATGATTGAAAGAAGCTGTTTCCTTACATCCTGTGCCCTCCTCAAGGATCTGGACTGGACAAAATTCTCAAAACACCAAGGCCCTGAAAAGTTCTTAGCTTTCCAAGCTTCATATACAGCAAGTAAGGTCAAGTGGTCTCCCTCAGGCTGAAAAAATTTGGCCCTTTTTTGATCTGCTTGAGCTTGTTTCTCCCTGGGCCTGTAGAATATGTTACCAGTTTGGATCATGGCTATTATAGTCAAGATCTCATCACTGCACCCAAGATCTACACTTGCCAGCAGCATCTTGGACAACGGCGGATCCAGAGGAAATTCTGCCATTTTCCTTCCCAGTTTGGTCAGAAGCCCCTCTTCATCCAGAGCCCCTAAACTGTATAACTGTTCCATGGCAGATATAAGGGCCTGGGGTGAAGGTGGATCCATAAAATCAAAAGACAGGAGATCATTAATTCCCATTGCCTTCATAGTGAGTGTGGTAAGTCCAAGATTTATTCTTTGAATTTCTGGAATTGAAGTAGGGGACATCTCATTTCGGTATGCACTTTCTGTGTACAGACGGTAACATTTTCCAGGCCCAGTACGCCCAGCACGTCCAGCTCGTTGCTTGGCAGATGCTTGTGAAATTGGGGTTATAACCAGAGAATCAAGCCCTTGCTTTGGATTATATACATTCTGCTTAGCAAAGCCAGGATCAATAACATAAAATATCCCATCAATTGTCAAAGAAGCCTCAGCAATATTGGTTGCGACAACCACCTTTCTCTTCCCCGGAGGGGCAGGTTCAAAAATCCTGGACTGCATTTCACTAGGCAGGGCACTATAAACAGGTAATATGATCAATTCAGGAACATTTTTACCTAATCCTTTCATCCTCTCATAGAGCGACTGGCAAGCAAAATCAATCTCCTCCTGACCAGTCAAGAACAGAAGTATGTCACCTTCAGGTTCTGTCAAATGTATCTGTAGCACAGTGATCAAAGCTGCATCCAAATAGTCACTTTCTGGCTGTTTGGTGTACAAGATCTCCACAGGAAAAGTTCTCCCAGGAATTGTGAATATGTTACAGTTAAAGAAATAACCCGAAAATTTCTCAGCATCCAGTGTGGCAGATGTGACAATTAAACGAAGATCAGGTCTCCTCTTCACGAGCTGTTTAAGTAACCCAAAAAGAACATCAGTGTGGATTGTCCTCTCATGAGCTTCATCAAGCATCACAACTGAGTATTGAGAAAGATTTTCATCAATCAGAATCTCCCTAAGTAGCATACCATCTGTCATGTACTTGATCACAGTATCTGGTCCAGTGCAGTCCTCAAAACGAATAGCATATCCAACTTCCTCCCCTAACCGGCAGCCAAACTCTTCAGCCACCCTCTTGGCCACAGACATTGCAGCCACCCGGCGAGGTTGAGTACATCCAATCTTACCCTTTGTAGTATAACCAGCCTCAGCAAGATACTGTGTTACCTGGGTAGTCTTACCAGAACCTGTCTCTCCAATAACTACAAGAACTTGATTATCATGAACAGCTTGAATTAACTCTTTTTTCAATTTGTAGATTGGCAAGCTCTGCCTCTGCTCCTGAATGGATAGCTTAGATCGTTGGCCAAATGTTAATGCTTTCCCAAATGCATCCTTCTTCCATTCAGGCATGTCATAAGCAGACAAACCAACACCTCTAAGCTCCTGCGCAAGATGCCTCTCACCTGTCTCAGGCATTGGGTCTTCCCAAGGACGATTAAGATCCTTGGGTATAGAATCGAGCATGGTCCTCTGCTGTTGTTCCTTAACTTCTCTTCTCTCCTTTATAAGTGCAGACTGAAGTGCAGCGGCACGACTCAAGGATCCTTCAGGATTCTTAAAAATTTTCACTGGTGACATATCAACAGAGTACCGAGTCTGCCCTTGCAAAAATGCAGGCTCGTCTTCATTCATCTCAATTTCAAGCTCTTCCTCAGCTCCCTCTTCTTGGTAGAGCATCCCATCTCCTTCCTCATCATACATGGGATATTCTTCGACACTTAAAACACCTGAAGCAATCAACTGTTTTGCTTCCCATTTCTCTGGAGAGCTCATTCTCTTCAATGGGCGACGTGATGGAACAGCATCGTCCTCGTCCAGGATTCTAATACCAGAAAGGCCTGTTCTGGTGACCGGCCTCTCCTTGGAGCCAGATGGGTTCGTCCTGAAAGTATCATCATCATCACTGGAAGTCTTCTTTAAAGGAAGAAGATCCTTACCAGTATTTTGATCAACATCCCTCATAGAAAGACTCAACTTCTGTCCAGAAACTGAAATGACCTTGACAAAAACGTCCTGATCACGCTTGACAACATCTTTAGCATTAGGAATCCTCCTAGTTGCAATCTGCGAAACATGAACCAAGCCCTCTTTGCCCCTTAAATCATTCAATTGCACAAAACAGCCAGATTCCATCACTCTGGACACCCTACCCTTGTAGACCTTGTACAATTCAGGATCATTGGAGGTGTAATGACCATTCCTGCGGGTTTCATTATTGTCCCTGTCATGAGAAGCATTATCCCAGCTCCCATCTCTCCTATGCCTGCCATGCCGATCCATGTGACTTGCTCTACTCCTATGATCATCGTAATAATTTTTATCTCTGTACCTCTCATCTCTATGAGATCTATCTCTGTGTCGGTCTCGATCTCTACATCTATCTCTATCTCTATCCCTATCTCTATCTCTATCTCTATCTCTATCTCTATCTCTATCTTTTCTTCTGTCTCTGCTGCTATCACTCTCCTCCTCTTCCCACTGGTGGTTTTTGGGTATTCTATCCCTAGCTTCCATTTGGAGTTCCCGTTCAAGCTCCTTGACTTTGTCCTTAGAGTCGGCAATAGAAAGAGCTCGGTACTTGGACTTTTGAGGATGAGAATCAGAAGAATTTGCTTTGGTGTCAGAATTGGGGAGGGGAGGCGGAAGGATGGCGTGAATGATAGTGAGGAGCGTACGGACAAAGTAATCGGGGAAATCAGCACCATTTTCCTTCAACTTGGAATCAAATTCATCTACGGTGTGGCTGTTGCGGCCTATCTCTGTGATGTACTCAGCCAGCACTTTGTCCCCAAACCCTAAGTGACTTTCCAGCTCGGTGCAAACCTTGGATACGAGGGAGAGGAATTCCAATCTCTCTAGACCATCATTTTTTGGAATTTGATTTTCATTTTGTTGTTGTGTTTGTGTTGTGGCGGCCATTCTTCTTCGATTTCGATTTCAAGCAAACAAATCAATGAACAAACAAACAAGCAAGTGCTTGGGTTTCAGCTCTTAATTTGCGTACCTGACACCGACCGACCTACGCCTAGATATAATTGTTCATGGGGGTCACCAAAATTCAGCTTAACCGCTTTCCTCTTTCGATTGATTGATTGTTTCATCAAATCAAAACTAACATATCTCCTTCCTCCTCTCTCTCTGTCTGCCGGTCCCCCTGCAGTTGTTACAAATTAAATTAGGGATTTGGTTTTGAATTGGAATGGATTACTCCATCGGGTCGGGTTTGAAGTGGAATTGGCTGGCGGCCCATTAATTGTGTAATATGCCAAATTACATAAATGCCCAAATCACAGTACCTGTGTCAATGTGCTTTTCTTTTCTTCCCAGTGCAGCAGCTATCCATTATGCACTTACCAGGAAAAAGAACAGCCTAAAACCCTACTCCTCAAAACTCTATCACCTGCGCAGCGAACGACTCCATAATTTATTCTCAAACCCTAATAATAGAAACGCACGCTTTTTTTTTTTGTGGTCAATCAAAACGCACGGTTTCTTCTCTTTCTTCTTCGATTGGACTGTGGAGTGTTTCAGGTAGCTTTTGTTTCCCTTGTATTGCAGATCAAGATTATCTATTTCATTATTTCTCTTTTCTGCATCAATGCTGAATGCGTGTGCTTTTATTGAGTTGGACAGATATGTGGAGCGCAATGACAGTTATTTTTTCTTCTGTTTCTGGTTTATTGTTCAGATCTTGTTTCATCTAGCGAAAGCGAACCTTCCTCATGGCTTTGGTAAGTCAGTTGGATCTTCTTTTCCATTTTTTTTTACTGAAAATGCTTATACTTTGACTATGATTTTCACTGAAAAATGCAATTGGAGATAAGACATCGCGGCCTGATACCTAATTCGTTCTCGATGTATTATCTCATATTGGGCTGTTTTGCATCCCCATTAATTTGTCCTCTCTAACTGGACGCACTATTGCATAATTTTTTAGTTATGAAGCGGAGCTCGGCTCGGGTGGAAATAGGTTTGTTCGAGTTCAGCTCGAGTCGAACTCGAGTTTGTTCGTGAATTAGGCTTGTTTTTTGCTCGTTTACGAGCTCCTTTTACAAGCAAACAAATACAAAAAATAAATAAATAACGATAATCTGCCCCCTTCCATGTCGGCATCCATACTATCTATATATATATATATATCATTTGCATAAAACAATTAAAAATACTATTCAACTTATAATTTACAACTCAACCTAAAAAGTATTAAGAAAACAAGAAAATAGTAAACAATTTCTAGCAATGGTCTTCAACAAAATATTTAGTCTTCTTGTTGATCCTGCAAAATGGCAATAATTAAAACTAGGAACAAACTAAATTAAAATCAGGAACAAACTATTTTAAGAACTAGAAAACGAAACATATAAAAAATTGATAAATTTTAGCTGAGAATATAAAAATAATTCACTTTACAAGTAAACTCAGAAACATAAGTCATTGAAGCAAATCTAGAAACATATCGATAACATGCTACAAATCCAAAAAATCCAAAAACTCAAAAACATAATTATGATAAAAAACCCAAACCTGACAAACCCAAAAACATAATTATAAAATTCATGGAAGTAGATCCAAAGACAAACAATTTAATAAGAAAATCAACTTGAATAAAGAAAAAACTATCAACCAATTTGCTGAAAAATTAAAATTTTTCATTTTAGAAAAATTATAACAAACTTAAAAAAAATATTACAACAAAATAACAAGTTTAGACATGCATGTCGCTAACGGTGATAGCCACTGTGCCCTTGGTATAGCTACTTATTGTGCGGAGGTGTGGTTAAGATAAATGAAAGACACTGGCAAGGTGGTAAACAATAAAAGAAAAAAAACAAACAGCAAGGTGAATGTGGCAAAAAAAAAATATAGCAAAGAGGTGGTCTGAAGACAGCAAGGTAGTGGTGATTTAAAGATAAAAAGGAAAAAAAAAAACAGAGACGAAGAAAAGGGACAAATTGATTGTTGCTAGGGTTATGAAGAGTTGTTTTTATATATATTACAACTCAAAACTTCGTAATTTTGGAGTAAACTATGTAGTTTTTAATACATTAAAACTATGTCGTTTTAACCTAAAACGACGTAATTTTAGCTATTTTTTAATAATCTAAATTACATTTACTTAATTCACGAGTCAATCTATAAATCATAATCAAAGTTATATTTATTTAATGCTAATATTTAATATTCTAAATTATGCTCACTTGATATAGACTTTTAATACTAATATTTCTCTGAAAAATTTAATATTAATACTAATATTAATTTATACAAAAATTATATATTTTTATTAATACAAGTACTAGTCTACAAAAAAAATTCATTAAGTATTTTAGCTATAATTGATACTCAATAGTTAGTAATCTTAGTAGTTAATTGATACATAAGTATTTACTATTTAGTAATCTTATAATAAATAGGTTCGCAAGTTAATTGATACTCAATAGTTCCATGAGACACAATGCAATTTTAGCTAAATTTAATAGTAACTTAGCATTACATAATATTTTCTAATGTATTTACTTGATGTTAATTTTTAATGTTAAAATTAATTTACATTATTATTAACATACATTACAATCATATAATGATACTAAAATTACATAGTTTTATTAATATTAGTTTTATTTAATTTATTAACATTAAAATCATATAATAATATTAAAAATAATGATATTAAAATCATATAATAGCCTTTCAATCCATAGTATGTTTAATTAATATTAATCCAGTATTATATAATATTTAATTAATATTATAGCTAATTTTTATTATTTTATTATATTCAATACTAAATTAATATTATATTTACTATATAATTTTATTATATGTAATTTTATCATTTAATACTAATTTAAATTAACGTTATATTATATTTACTTAATATTGAACTATTACTATATAATATATGTTTAATACATAAATTGTATTTATTTAATACTACTACTACTTAATAGTAATATATCATCGAATTATATTTAATCAATGCCGAATGAGCTTGTTCATAAGCTCTCTAAACGAGCTTATTCATATGAGCTTGTTTATGAACTTTTTTAACGAACCTTTTTACGAGCCTACTAAACGAATCTGTTGAGATTTTATTCACGATTCTGTTCACGAACTTTCAAAACGAACCTATTCACGAGCTAGCTCACGAACATATTAATGAGCCTATTTGCGAGCCTTAAGATGTTTGAGCTTTATTCGTTTATCACACGTGCCTCAAAATGAAACTCGAGCTCGGCTTGTTTAACTTAACAAATGAGTTCGAACGAGCTTTTGACGAGCCGAGCTCCGAATAGTTTGCTAGCCGCTCTGTTCGTTTATACCCCTAGTTATTGCTATTGCCTATCCATAAATGTTCAATTATGTTTCTTGGGGCGTCCTCATACATATTTGCTTACTCTAAGTTGTTCATTAGCTATGCAATACATTTAATTATTGCAATATGAAACATTGCCGTTTTTTGAATTTTTAGCTTTCTTAGAACCGATTGCTTGTATTACCCCTCTTATTGGCTTTTTTTATATGGCTGTTAGAAAGGTATGCTCTTTAAAATAAATTCTTCAAGTAGTTTTGCAGCATGCTGTTCCTTTCATAACCTAAAATTTATTCTGAACACTCCAATGTTATTTAGAAAGGATAATTTTAACATTCTGTACTTTGCTAGAGGCATCTGAAATACTATATGCAACACAATATTTTTCTTCATATGAATTGGTTCCCGTTAATTTTATGACACCAGTAATTGTTGTTATTTTAGCGTGTTTATTGCATCATTGACTGCATGATGTCATTTCAATCACATGAAACACACACACACAGATATATATATATTTGAAAGCGAAATATGTATCTTTGAATAACATGTTTGCTTGATAATCTACTTTTTAGGTCTTGCATGCAGGTAACACAAACAAAAATGCTTTCAAGACACTCATTGCCGCAGAGTATAGTGGTGTCCAAGTTGAATTGGTCAAGAATTTTGAGATGGGTGTATCAAATAAGACTTCTGAATTTCTTAAGATGAACCCAATTGGAAAGGTTTGTTTTGTAGTGCAAGTTTTTTATTGCTGTACATTGTTGTCTTAGGTATGTAGCATAAAAAGCTTTTCATCCCTTCTCCACTATAGGTTCCTGTGCTAGAAACTCCAGATGGTGCTATATTTGAGAGTAATGCCATTGTGCGCTATGGTAAGACCTATTAAGTTCTTCATTTCGTATCCTTAGTGTTATGGTATAATTTGGATCTAATTGCCTCCTATTGCTTGGTGCAGTTACTCGCTTGAAGGCTGATAATCCCCTCTTTGGCTCTTCTTTGATTGAATATGTAAGTGATGTTAGATCGTGTGGCTGATGTGATTTCTTTTCTGTTTTTCTTTTTTCAGGATGGTGGTTTATCTTTTAAAAGGCTTCTTTAATATGTGATTTTTCTGTTCAAGAAATGTTTGACATTCATGTCCTCCAAGACGAGCATCAAATTTTTTTCTTATTCTTCTTTTAACCGTCGCCTGAACTTGGTTTAGCAGGGTCATATTGAGCAATGGGTTGATTTCGCAACATTGGAGATTGATGCGAATATTATGCGCTGGTTCATACCAAGAATCGGATATGCTGTATACCTTCCTCCGGTTAGCTTTTTTTTCTTTCTTTTCTGGTCTTTTCATCTATGTTCGTTTCTGTGGATAAAGAGGATGTCTTAGCTGGAATAACTGAATACTGCAATGATTGATTCACTACTTATGAGCTTGTGTTCATTCACAAACAGGCTGAGGAAGCTGCTATCGCTGCTTTGAAGAGAGCACTAACTGCTTTGAACACACATCTTAGTACCAACACTTACCTGGTTGGACATTCTGTGACATTGGCTGATATAATTATGACATGTAATTTGACCTTGGGATTTAGCCGGCTCTTGACTAAGAGTTTCACCTCTGAATTTCCTCATGTTGAGAGATATTTCTGGACTATGGTTAATCAGCCAAATTTCCGAAAGATATTGGGTGAAGTGAAGCAAGCAGAATCTGTTCCCCCTGTGCAATCAGCAAAAAAGCCTTCACAACCAAATGAATCTGCAAAATCAAAGGCAAAGGAGGAGCCAAAGAAAGAGTCTAAAAAAGAAACAAAGAAAGAACCAGCAAAGCCTAAAGATGAGGCTGGTGAAGAGGAAGAGGCACCAAAGCCTAAACCAAAGAATCCTCTAGACCTTTTGCCCCCAAGTAAGATGATCCTCGATGAGTGGAAAAGGCTTTACTCTAACACAAAGACCAACTTCCGTGAGGTTGCTATTAAAGGTAACAATTTAAAATTGTTTTATCATGAATATGATAAATTTTAACAAAATAACCTCACCTGTAGCTGATGGTGCACTAATGGTGTTTTGGTTCGACAATAGCAAGCTATTTAAGAATGCATTTACAAATAGTGCTGAGTATATTTATGCTGGATTGGCCAACATGGGACTGAATTTGAATTCACAGCCATCTTCACTCATATCATATGGCATTTTGATCTGATATGGAACATAGGAACATTCTACATCTATTATAGGGAAAGAAGAGGCCAGAGAGGAGGTCTGGGGTTCTGGAGGGCTATAATGAGACAATGATGATATTGGCTAGAAGGAGATCATGGGGAGGACAGAGAGATGAAAATGCCCTGGCATGCTCTCTCTCTCTTTCTCTCTCCTTTTTTTTTTAATTGTTTAAATTGAACCCGAATTTCATGGGCCTTCTTTATTTAGGCCTAAGTATTCAGTAAACTTTTATTTATTTAATGAGGCCTATAAGTTTAGGATAAATTTTTCTACAGTTTGCCTTTTCTGTAACCCATGCTTCTACCTATTTAACTATGACCAGTACTATAACCAATTCTGTTAATGAAATATAGGATAACTTTATCCATTTTTGACAATGATGGAGGTTGTTGTTTCTTTTTTCCGACTAGCTAAGGATTGGCATCTGTTTTTGCTTCGGGCTTGCAGGATTTTGGGACATGTATGATCCTGAGGGTTACTCCTTGTGGTTCTGTGATTATAAGTACAATGATGAGAATACGGTCTCGTTTGTAACATTGAACAAGGTGGGTGGCTTCCTGCAACGGATGGACTTAGCTCGTAAATATGCTTTTGGGAAGATGCTGGTGATTGGCTCAGCACCACCTTTCAAGGTGAAAGGATTGTGGCTTTTCCGTGGACAAGAGGTTCCCCAGTTTGTGATTGATGAATGTTATGACATGGAGCTTTATGAGTGGAAGAAGATCGACACAACAGATGAAGCACAGAAGGAACGTGTAAATCAGATGATTGAAGACCATGAGCCTTTTGAGGGGGAGGATCTATTGGATGCCAAGTGTTTCAAGTGATCCAATCCTGCTTGGGCTTAGGGATCTTTTCAATTTTGTTAGTTTCAAACCGATTGTTCTCTTGTTTCTTGTGGACTTTGCAATGAGCGTTTTGGACATTAGCTGTTTGTTGCTTGTGGAATAGATCTGTTACATCTTATTTTGAAATGCAATTGAAAAGGATTACATGACATTATTATTTGATTGGGGTCAAGGAGCTGTTACTTGTGTGGAAACTTTGGTTGAAATGTGGTAAAATGCTATGAAATTTATTTGTAAATTTAAATTAATATATTTGGTTTAAATAAAAAATTATAAAATTCATTTGTAATTCAACTTTTAAAATTTGTAAAATACTCATAATTGAACTAAATTTTAACAAAATAATTAGACTTTTTGAATAGTATCATAATTTTGAGGCTACTTTTATTATTTTTATTTTTAAAATGTTTTTATCATGCAATATTGATTTAAAGGGATTTTTTAATTAAATAACATTTTTAAAAATTTTAAATTTATAACTAACATAATATAATCAAATGGTGCTTTCTATACTTTATTTTAAAACAAAGTAATATACTTTGATTAAGAAAATTTATTTAAATTTATAAAAAATGTAAAAAATATTATATTTTTTGGTAAAATAACATCATTTTCGGTAAAGATCAAAATTAAATTGTTTTTCATTATAACTTGATATATTTAACATTAAATTCTTGCACTATAGAAAAATAAACTACTTTTATGAAATTAATTTAATAAATTTTACATAAAATTATTTTAAATTAACAAAAAATAGTAATAGTTTACAAAAATAAATCAGATTATAATAAAAAGAATATTAATTATTACAATTAGAAAATATAATGTTATTTCAAAAAAAATAATTTTTGTTTTTATGAATATAATCATTTTTTTTTACAAAAATACCAATCTAAAAAAAAATTTAATTGATAAGTAGCAATAACAGTTATAAAAATTCAATAATCATAAAAATTAAATAAAAATTAATTCCATAAAAAATTGTTTAATTTTATACAAATTAATAATTTAACAAAAGTATATCCAGTTATAATAAAAGAAATACTAGTTTTTATATTTATGAAAAATAACATTATTTCACAAAAAGTAAAATAAAAATTTAATATTTTTTGTAAATTTTGATAAATTTCCGTAGATAAAGTAACTCTAGAAGACATCTGTGGATACCCTCGGTTTGATCGGCCTGCAACGAAAATCCAATTACGAGGTAATACGAATTTTGAATGCAAAAGGATCCAAAACTTTCTTTAGAAAAGGACTTGAGAGTCTAAAACCCTCAATTGAGCCCAAAATACCTAATGGACCTAAAACTTCAGCCCAAAAGTCCTTTAGCCTATGGCCCAAGCCCAGGCCCAACCTGAAGAGCCAATCGCCTCTTCGAGAAGGCGATGCCTCTTCGACCTAGGCCTGATGAGGAGATGCCTCATCGAAGAGGCGTCGCCTCTTTGGTGACCGACGTACTTTGCATTAAATGCTATTTATGGTTGCATTAAGTAGGAGGTGACCCACATTATCACTGATCTGGAGATTTGGACGAAGAAAGGTCACTTTAAGGGTAGAATTGAGCTGGAAAAAGGGAGGGGGAATGATGAAGAATGATGATCTTTTATCTTAGGGAGGATTTTTTGGGAAAATAGGAGGAGAAGGTGAGAGATTAAAAGGAGAGGTCTTTTGGCTGGAAAAAGGAGGAGATGTTGGACATTTTTAGACAGAACAAAAAGAGAGAAGGAGGGAAGAACGTTTTAAAAGAAAAAACAAGAGAAAAAGGAAAAGAAAAAAGAAGAAAAGGACATTTTTTGACTTGAGAATCCATTTTCTTAGGAAAAAGGGAGGAACTCTTGCATTCTAAGCACATGAACAAGCAAACTAACCTCTGAGGGCTTAGTTAGGAGCATTAAACATGTTAAAATCAGTGATAATCCTTTTTTTTAAGCTTTAAGTTCTTCATTTCATTTTAAGTTTATATTTCTTAGTTTTCTTGATGGTTATTGTATTTAATGTCTATTTGAGGTCATGTTGAAAGGATGAATATGTGAAATACTGAGTATTAAGTTGTAGATTCACGTTTATTTGCATATAATCTGAGTTGCTTAGGACATAAGAAATTGTAAGTTACTGTTGGGCCTATTGAAGAGGCGATGCTTTCATGATAAGGCGATTTGAAATTGCCTCTTGGCCAAGCGTCGCCTCTCTACCAGAGTCCTGCATGAATCACCTTTGAATTCTATCTTATATTCTGCATCATTTATGTTTAACTCGTACTTGTGCCATGTCATAGTCCCTGTTTTACATGTAGACATTGTGACATGGGGTCTAACTAGATAGTTACTCATGTTTAAGCGAGTGTTCATGCCTATTCTGCATACCTTTCATTTAATTCATTTTTTTTTTGTAAATAATAATTGTCGTTTTATACAAAAAGGTTAATCCTTGAGTTGTGCATGAGTCTTAGAGTGATTTTAATCAAACCATCAGGAGTCCATCTCCTTAATTAGTTCTTGAGAGGATTCCTTGATGATTTAATTCTGGTTTATTATTGGTTTGTTTTAAGTTTATTTGTAGTTTATTTTATTTTTATTTGAAGTAAAATGTTGTAATCCCTAATCCCTTCCCCTCTTATTTTGAATGAATGTTTGTAAATTCATTACCATTACTTATAATAAGTGTTAGGTTAATAAGCTTGCAAAAAGGACTGATGTGCAAACTTGGACATTAAATATAATACTGAAAATGAGTGCAATTCAACGATAAATAAGGAAATAACCAAATAATCAAAAGTAATAAAATACAAAACACATGCAGAGGCCAACCGAAAGGTTGGGTGGGCATTCAAAAGCTCACACCCAGTTTCCAAACCCGATCTCTGATGATGGCTTTTGGGAACCTCCCTGGAATCCAGCTGCTATATAGTGTGTCCCGACTTTTATATGGGTGGTGACTCCATCTCCATTATGGGTCCCAAACCCATTTTGTATTTTCTAGCAGGCCTTGAGCTTACACAGTGTCGTAGTCCCCAAATACTTGGGTGCGCAATTGACTACGCCGCCTACAGTGATGACTCCACCGAGGATAGAGAAACTGATTCCAGTGTTTTGTAATTTATCATCTTTGATTATTTCTTTATTTCCTTTGCATTTTCTTGCATCCACTACACATTTCCACACAATGTGCATAACAGTCCTAAATAACCCGACAATAATCTTTGCCTCGCTGCCTGCTTTTCACTCAAACCTGGTGGTAGAGTGTTCAATTATTGTCACTTATAGCATGTACTTATCCATGTCGCATGGATCCTTGAGTGGGGAGACGTAATAGATATATATAGTTGTGGGAGCCATAGCTTATTACCCTCGACTTAGCTCATATAAATGACTTAGAAATTCTTATTAGGATTTTTCCCAAATGTGTGTGATTTATGCCATATAATAATCCCTGAAATAAAATCCAAGCTCATTAAGGAAGGACCACGTCAAAATTGGGCCTTTCATGCCCACTTTGGCCATTAAAGTGGACTTTGGTTTTATTCAAATGATTGCTACTTGTTCAAATCGTCTTAAGAGTTTTATTGCATACGTCGGTTTGATTATGTCCTGTTGATAGGGATGTCAAAACGTGTTAACGGGTCGTATTCGTGTCGTGTCGACCCACTTTGGTGGCACGATTAGGGTCAACACGAACACAACCCATTTTATTAATCGTGTCAAATAATTCAAACCCAAACACGACACAAAAATTAAACGAGTTACACGTGCCATTTATTTAAATGGGTCGTGCAGGTCAAAAAAATTGACACAACCCATTTAACTTGTATAATATTTATTACCTAAAAAAATATCATTTTTTACAAAAAAAAAAAATTGCAATAATAATCATAGTTTAGCAACTTGCATAATACATATAATTTCCATAAAACCTAGTAAAATTCATATGTTCTTCTAATTAACATAAAAAACAAACACAAATAAAGTTAATAATACATGACCAAAATTTAAAATAAGTACAATTTAAAGTCTTTCAAATAAACACACACAATACTTCTTGTCCTCTTAGTCTTATTTCCTCCAACTCTAATAGAAACTTCTTCTAACTCCAAAACTTCATTATCTTCTACACTGATGGTTGTATTATTGATCTCAATTGAATCCGTTTAAGTGTTAGACATCTTATTACAATGAGTAAAAAAACTGCATTAATGATTTTTTTAAATAAAAATATTTAAAAGTTCGGTTAATTTAGTTAACCGATTTTCTGAGTATAATAACTGAATCAAACCGAACTAAAATTTGATTCGGTTCAAAACATTCAAAAATATTAATCAACCTAATCGAACCAGTTCGGTTTTTAGTCCGGTTCAATTTTTGCACACCCCTAAAATTAACCCATTTCAGGGATATAATACATCACTAACAGTCAACACTTGATTTCAATCAATTAGCAAGACAGATGAAAGATCAAATACATCACTGACTGACCTATTTAGGATACCGATCTACTTGAGAATCTTCATGCACCAATTGCTCCACTTGAAGTATTATTATAGAAATTAATAAACCTCAATTGTGTGGGAAAATTGATAGAAGTGTTGAATCATACAACTTAAAAAATGAAGATTACTACAAAAATTTTAATCTTTGCCAAAAACATTAAAAAATAAACAAATCACTTTGTATAAGTACAGAGAAATTAATAGAGCCTCAGAAGTACCCACACTTGAGGTGCCATAATACAGGTCACACAAAGATGAGGTAGCGTGGCAGAGATGAAGTGAGATTAAAGGTGATATGAGGGCAATTAGATTGGTGGCGATCAAACAAGAGACAGAGAGAGACAAAGCAACTGTGAGAGGTAGGCTACGGCTGAAGAAGAAGAAGGGAGATGGAGATGAAAAATGAGAGAGGCAACTAGGGTAGACGGACATAGAACAAAAAATTAGGGTTGGTCTGGATAAGAATTTATATCTAGGTGTATATAA
>CATIWM010078286.1:0-20892 GCA_949671775.1 Mallotus repandus
TAACAATTAATTGAAAATAACTATAAAAATTATTTTCCATACCTTTATTAACCAAAAATATTCTAAAACCAAATAATTAACAACAATGTCAATTAAAATCAAATAATTTGCTAAATTCCAATAATTTACTAGAATTTACTAATAATTAACTAAAAATAGGAAATAATTCATAAAAATTATTTTTGTACTATTTATTACTCAAATACTGTCTAAAACATATTAATTAACAATAATCTCAATTAAAATATAAAATTCACTAATTTTTCCAAAAATCCATTTTTCACATAAACATTCAAAAATTTATAATAAAAATTCTATACAGAATTTTAATAAACTTTCTTCATGAAACTTGCTCAAAATAATCAGTAGAATATATTAAAAATATATTCATCTCGAGACCGGAGCGGTACCGGAACAATAACTTCGATCACTGAAATAGTACAAATTTCAAAACAATTTCAGAAAAATAAATACAAATCATCAATAGGCTACAACAAATAATCCTAAAGCAACATCTAACAAAATCACTAACAATCTCAAACCAACCATTTTACTGAATAACACATAAACTAAAAATCAAATTTTGAGAGGCTTACCAGAGTTAATTCCTTAAACAAATTAAGGAATTGAGAAGCCCAGAGGATGAGGAAGCTAAAGAACTCAAGTTTTCCGGCTGGGGACACCGGAAAAGTTATCGGCCAAGAAAATGCAAACCGGTAAAAAATGAACTGGACCGAACCGAAGCAAACGGAGAGGAGAACTGCTGCTGGACGGCGATGAGGCACCGTGCGGTGGCTGGTTGCAGCAGCGAGGAGCAGTGGTGGTTGCTGGTCGGAAATGGTGGAGAGGAAGAAAGGAGAAAGAAAGAAGAAGAAGAAAGAAGAAAGGAAAGGAAAAAAAAATTTTGCACTTTTTTTTTTAAAGCTGCTGTACCTTTTTTTTAAAGCTACTATACCTCTTTTTTGTTTTTAAATAATAATAATAATAATAAAATATTACTTTACCACCAAACTCTATACATATATGCAAATAATATACTCAATAAAATGTAAAATAATACTTACTTAACAATTTGTTAAAATAAAATTTACTCTTTTATAAAATAATAATTAAAATAATTCTCATCACCAATTATTCAAATTTAATTTCACAAAATACTAATCTTAGTATAAATAAAATATTTACTAACATTGCAAGTCTTAAAAATATATTTTAATATTTTTAAAATAAATTCGGGTGTTTACACCTACGGCAAATAGAGGGGACTCATATCAATAACACAGACAACTTTTACAAAAAACACAGAACTTCAACAACAACAATAGTTTTTAAGCTTTTCTTTTTCGTTTTAATTTTCATTAGAATGTTCTTGTTCTTGTTCAGTTAAATTCTCGTTTAAAAATTAATCTTTTTATTTTCAATGGAGTTTCTAGCTTTCTTTTTTTTTTTTGTTTTTTTTTTAACTTTCAAGTTCCTAAACATTTTCTTTTCATTTTCTTTATTTCTAAGCATTTTCACTATTAAAGGTAACTAATTCCTTACAGCATTTTTAAGAACCCAGTAGTTTTTAAGTCCCTTAGTCTATCAACAATCGTTTGTTTAGAAGTCAGAAACCCAAGGTTGATGTACCTCATACACTTGGCATGTTCACAAGATCATTGAAAAGGGCCAGAGGCAAACATGAACTATTCTCTTTTAAATGAGCTCTTTGGAGTTTTAGTGTATACAATCATATTAAATTAGTCGTTGAGAGACGATTACATTTGGAATCAGATTAGTTAGAGTCTAATGGACTCTGAATTTCAAGATTTAAGCTAAAAAGGAATTGATATGCAATTTTGAATTATAATGCAAAAAAATCATATTATATATTTTTCAAAAAAAATTTAAAATACAAAATTAAGTTTAAATATTATACATCTTTATAATTTTTAAATTAATATACATTAATAAAGTAATATTACAAAATTTCATATGTTAAGTTAAATTTAATAACAAGTAACGTCATATATTTCTTAAATATTTTTGAAAAATAAATTAGAAAAAATCAGATCGACGAGTGTGACACTTTGTAAATTACCAAATTGTTCTTTTCTTTCATTTTCTTTCTTTCTCTATTTCTTGCTTTTGTGTATGTGGAAAACACTCTTCGATATCGATTCATTATGTACTTTTGTTTATCAGCTATTTATTTTATTTTATTTGGGTATCTTCTTCTCCATTTCTCTATATCTTTTGATCTTTGTTTATATAATTTTAAATTTTTTTTTGAGTAATGGGTGGGTGACAGATCTGTTTCTTTGCAATATTTATGATTTAATCATTGATGATGAGCAAATTATGTGATTTTCTATAATTTTATGGTTCATATTGCTTGATTTTGATTTGCTTGCTGGTTATTTCTCTAAGGAAGACCAAAACTATGACATTGTTGACTATCCGCAACTTATTGTTGAACTAAAATTTTCCCATTTTTTGTTACTTTTCAAGTCAGGCCAGACCTTTCTATCTGAACGCTGTAGTGTGATTTCATCAAATTGGTGTTCATCAAATTTGGGTCAAAATCCGTAGATTTGCACTTGCTCTTTTGACCCAATTATCTTTTAGAGTTGCTTATTTAAGTATCGGGTAATATCGTGATGATATCGGGGAATTTCTGCCATTCTTTTTTGTTATATATATGCACCAAATTTCATGAGTTGACTAGTAATATAATTGAAATGTAATACTCATATTTCAGAGTGATAGTATTAATATTAAGTATATTCTTAATTTATGTTATTAGACATATATAATTGAAATATAAATTATATTTATATAATCACAATATAAAACTACATATATTTAAGATTATAAAATAATTAAATATCTAACTACACAATCACGTAATTTATAATTATCTAATTACACCTATATTTTCAATTAACATCAATATTAATATTAAATAATAAGATTTAAATTAATAAATGAATATAAATTAAATAAATTTAATATTAATTAAAATTGATATTAAATAATATTTAATATAAAGTAATTTAATCACAACATCAAAGCCTAATATTCATTTTACCTTCTCTCAAAAAATTAAAAAATTCATTTTGCCCAGCTCTCTCTCTCTCTTTCTCTGCCGCCGCCGCTCCCCAGCCTTCTTCATTTTCATCCCGCACCACAAACATATTCGTCCTAGCTGCCAGCTTCCGCCGCTCGCTCGTTCGCCTCCCGTCACCCCTAGCCTTCTTCATTTACATCCCGCACCACCATCATCTTCACCCTAGCTGCACCATCATCATCTTCACCCTAGCCTTTTTCATTTACATCCCGCACCGCCGTTCATTCGCTTGTTCGCTCATCAGTTCGTTCTCTCGCACCACAGTTCGCTCGCACCAACATCAGTTCCTCTTTTCTGTGTCAGCATATAATAACAGATTTTTCTCTGTCGCATCAACATCAGTTCCCCTTCTTCTTTGCATGAGCAGATCCGTGAGTTTCTTTCACTAATCTATCTAAATAACTGCAACATTTCTTAAATTGACAACGTTCTTGTCAAAGTATATGCCTGAGATTATTTTATAGTGTTTTTTTTAATGCTTATTTGACTAATTGATGATTTCACTATGAGCTTGGTTGTTTTTTTAAGTTTTCCTTTAAATTATTTTTAGCTTCTCATTATTCAGCTCGGCTCGGCTCGGCTCGGTTCGATACAGCCAACGTCATATATTTCTTAAATATATTTGAAAAGTAAATTATAGAAAAATCAGACGAGTTTGACACTCTGGGAATTATCAAATCCTTCTTCTCTCCTTTTCTTTCTTTCTCTGTTTCGTGCTTTTGTGTGTGTGGAAAACAACACTCTTTGATTCTTCCGTCGATTCATTATATACCTTTGTTTATCTGCTATTTATTTTATTTGGGTATTCGGGTATCTTCTTCTCCATTTCTCTGTGTCTTTTGATCTTTGTTTATATAATTTTTTTGAGTAATGGGTGGGTGGCGGATCTGTTTCTTTGAAAACGCTATTTCTATACAATATTATGATTTAATCATCGATGATGAGCAAATCATGTGATTTTTTCTGTAATTTTATTATTTTTTATTGCTTGATTTTGGTTTGCTTGCTGATTATTTCTCTAAGGAAGACCAAAACTGTAACATTGCTGACTGCTTGCAACTTATGGTTGAACTGAAATTTTTTCCGTTTCCCATTATTTTCCAGGTCAGGTCAGGTCAGGCCAGGCCAATCTATTTGTACGCTGCTGTGTGATTTGATCAAATTGTTGTTCATCAAATTTGGGTCAAAATCCCCAGATCTGCACTCGTTATTTTGACCCAGTTATCCTCTAGAGTTGCTTATTTGAGTATTGTGGGGCTGGATCAGCAATGCCCGTGGCTGCCTCTGCTATCTATTTCTTAAATCTCCGGGGCGACGTCCTCATCAATCGACTCTATCGTGATGATGTCGGGTAATTTCTGCCATTCTTTTTAGTTATATATTTGTACCAAATTTCATGAGTTGGCTAGTAATATATGGCTTTTATAGTGAATCCCCATGTTACCTGTTTGTTTAGCGGTCGTGGGGAGTTCTTATTTGGTTCAAGGGATGAACTTTGAGCTAGGTGTTAATGTGGTATGACCTAATTATAACTTTTGATTGTTATGTTTGGTGGTTTATATTTAGATTGGAATTTTAAGCTACGAAACATGTTTATGGTTTATAGGTTATAGTAATGAAACTCTAGCAAGTTACGGTTTAATTTGGAGAAGAAAAGAGATTATTTTGGAGGTTGAAATCTGTACCTAATTGCACGTAATGTCAATGTACGTGCATAAAAGTTTCTACATTCTAAGCATAACATTACGCTTACAAGTCCTGATGCAACACATTCAATTGCATTACACAATTCCCAAGTAGCATAACTGTTGTAACTTTTATTTTGACTGAAAATTGAGTAACAAACACTACAATGTCAGGTATTTATAGACCAAATACCCCCCAAAATAATCTAAACACTCAGTGCATGTCGACATAAATACTAGTCATATTAGTCTTTGGATTTGGACTAAAAGGGAAACTACATAGAATTGTGGAGAGCCTCGATTCAAAAGATCACGTCGTGGTGAGGGGAATGGTAGTATACCTTAAAAGATGATGTATTACTTCCCATTGATAGCAAGGTTACAATGTCTGTATGCTTTTACTGCAACCGCACAACCTATGCAAGGTCATGCTGAGCATGTTCAAGAAGAAGGTATTATGCGTCATTATTCTGATTCACTAGTGTGGAAGCATTTTAATAATTTGTATCTGGAGTTTCCTTTTGAATGCTGCAATGTGTGATTGAGCTTGTGTGTTGATGGTTTTCAATTTTTGGGTAAATAAGGGAAACAATGCTCATAGTCTTTGGATTTGGACTAAAAAGGAAACTAGATAGAATTAAACTATCTTAAAGGAAAGTAGATAGAATTAAACTATCCTTTTATCAGTAAAAGACTGGAATAAGGTTAAAAAAATAGAAATGAAGACTTCTAAAATCATTTGGACTTCTGTTCTTTCAGTTAAAAATTCAAAAATGCCCCCACCACAGATTATTAGACGAGAATAAACATGCTTGTATGATATTGTTAAATTTATAAGTATTCAATAATGTCTTAGATAAGGCCATTATAAAATTTAGAGTCCATACTCTTTAAGTTGGCTGAGTATTTGACCATGATTGACTTTGTCCTTGTTTGCATCAAATTATGCTTCTTATTCGTCTAATGAGACTATTTCTATCTCTTCTCATTGCATAATGCTTTGCTTTTGTTCTGCTACATTAAGGTGACTTTAAGTTTTGATGGGTACTAAAAACTACTCTCTTTCAGTGGAAATATGGTCGATGCATTTCGAATGCATATAATGCAAACAAAGGAACTTGGCACATGTCCAGTGCGGCAGATTGGAGGTTGCTCTTTCTTTTATATGAGAATCAGCAATGTGTACATTGTCATTGTTGTCAGCAGCAATGCTAATGTGGCTTGTGCATTCAAGTTTGTTGTTGAGGTTAGATTTTTTCCTCTAGATTTGGCTTCCACATCCATATGAGTATTAATCAGCATAAATATTGTTTAAAAGGGTACTAAAAAGATTCATCATTTTTTTCTTTTTCTTTTTCTTTTTCTTGTGCAATTGGTGAATTTCTAAAACCTTCTGTGTGAATATTTCTTTCTGTCATTAGTGTTAAATTAAGTAATTTTTTATTTTTTGCAAATGTCTAAATGACCAGATTCCAGTGTGCTAAACAATGCTCCAATTGGTTTTTCAATGAGGCATAAGTCGTGTTGATTTCGAGTACAAACAATTAACATGTCCTTTTAGTGGTTAATTGTGACACTCTTGATCTTGTATGCAGGCTGTTGCATTGTTCAAATCATACTTTGGTGGTTCTTTTGATGAAGATGCTATCAGAAATAATTTTGTCCTGATTTATGAGTTGCTAGATGGTGAGTTATTTGACATACATTGAAATGGCATTCAGTTGCAAATCTTTATACTTAGGTTTTATCTTGTGAATGTTTTTGGTAATTTCTTTTTAAATGCTCTATAAATTATGGAATTGATCTGCTAGTCATTGTGCAACAATTGAGGGGCCAATAAGTTTCTGTCAAAAATCACATTGTTCCCATGAAAAATTTTGTGCCTGTCCTGAAATTGCAGAAATTATGGACTTTGGCTACCCACAAAATCTGTCTCCTGAGATTCTAAAGCTTTACATCACTCAAGAAGGAGTGCGCTCACCATTTTCTTCAAAGGTTAGATGTTCGTTTTAATAAATATTATTCAAAAGAACTGTGGAAGTCTTCTCAGATATTTATGTTTCATTTTATTTGAATAATGTAGATCTGACATAATTGTAGAAGTTGATAGATTAGTTATGCCATTTTTATGCATGCTATGTGAAACACTCTCTTATTCACTTGGGGGTGATTTGGTCGGAATTGAAAAGAAATGAAAATTTTAATAAAGTGTTTGGTTTATAATAGAATCTGAATTAGAATCATAGGTAATATTATTTTTATATGAAAATATATTTATAATTATTTTGTAATACTAAAAATTAGCTTTGTAATTATTTATCTATAAAAATTACTTTTAAAATTGTTTATCATTATTTATTCAGATATTATTATAATTTTAAAAAATTATTTATTATTTTAATTAATATTTTTATTAAAATATTTAAATAATTATTTTTATTAAGTTATATATTTTGTTTCATTGCTTCAAAGAATATATTCCATTTCATAAATTTGCAATATTTGAATGTTTAGCCAATTTATAATTAGTTGGACTTGATTCCCATGAGAATAAAAATTTGTCCTTTACCTCCATAAGGGCAATGGGAGATTCCCATTGATGGGGGGAATTCATTTCCATTCCCATGCAAAACTTTAATTAACCAAATACTAGGAATTGAAATCTCTCATTCTGATTCTTATTCCTACCCTTATTTTTCATGAAACAAACAATCCTTTAGTTTTTTTTTTTAATGTGGGAAAAATGAAATAGCGTATAGATGGACCTTTAAGTAATGCAACATTATAAGTCATTGCACATTTGTATTATATTTTATTGAAGAATGTTGATGTGACATGACTGTAGTGGCTGGATAGATTTAGCTGTGTCATTTTATACATGCTACATGAAATGTTCGCTTACTTATTTCTTTATTCTTAACCTGGGAACAAATAAAATAGCCTACAGATAAACCCGTACCAAATGCAACATTACAAGTCACAGGTGCTGTTGGTTGGCGGAGAGAGGGCCTTGTTTACAAAAAGAATGAGGTGATTCAGTTTTTACTTGCCTCTTGCTTAATTGGTATTTGGTGAGTCCGCTAGATTTTCATAGTCATTCGTTACAGGTCTTTCTGGATATTGTGGAAAGTGTAAATCTTCTTATGTCTTCAAAAGGTGGGAAATGATTCTTTTGTTTTCCTTGTTATCCTTTTTCTCTCTCCTTTTTGTTTTGGAGTTGCTGACTTGGTTGGTAATAAACAATTGGGTTCCTATAGGCAGCGTGCTACGTTGTGATGTAACGGGGAAGATTCTTATGAAGTGTTTCCTTTCTGGGATGCCTGATTTGAAGCTGGGTTTGAATGATAAAATTGGCCTTGAGAAAGAGTCACAACTGAAATCCCGTCCCACTAAGAGGTAGATATTTTTGTGGCAGAACTGTCATCCTTCACACAAGGGTTTTATTTCATTTTCATATTGATTAGCTGCTTTTTCAAGCATTGCTTCATTTCTCTTTTTAAAGTTCATAAGGCTCAAATTTCTTTTTCTTTGTCCTTTTTCCTTTTCCAATTGAGCTCTGTGCTTGTATAACTAGTCAGAAAAATAATTAAAAGTGCAAATTTGTCATAAGAAAATGCTGAACATAATAATTAGCCAATTGTGACAACTGCACTATATATATATGTGTGTGTGTATATATAAAATATATATAATCATTCTTGGACATCCTTCTCTGTATATTGTCATTGTAAATATAGATCTTCAAACCACTCTAATGAACTGTTGTTTGCATTAAGGCTTGTCAAAATTAGTTGATATCTCAAATAATCACTGCACTCATTTTTAGATTGGCTCAAACTAGATTTAGCTTATGTATAATGCTTACCTAGTAGTTTATTTGGAGAAAATAACATATTTTTAAAATTATGCTTCCCACTTAACCTTTTATGCATATTCTAGTAAAGGTAGATGGTATTATGTACTATCCAAAACCTTTTTTTTCCGGAACTATCAACTCCTTTTAATTATTAATTCTGTGATATTGTCATTGCATCTGAATAATTTTTTTTTGGAACTAATTGAAATTTTATTGCAATTATTGCAAAGCGAAGCCTAATATATGTACTCATTTTGTTAAAGTTCCATTTCTTGAACTTTTTAGAGCTTTGGTCATCTCATACATAAGCTAAGAATGAAGTTTACTCTTCTTGTGAACTCAGCTATATTTTCATTGGGCTCAATGAAATTAATTCAAATTGTCCTTTACAATCAATCCTTCAGGGATAATCTCTTTTGTTTCCCCTCAAAATTTTTATTTTATCGGCGGGGAAAACTAGCCATTTTATAGATTACTTTATCCGCCTTGAATTGTTGTCGAAGTCTAATGAAAGCTGAATTGCCCTCAAATGGCATTATTAACTAAAATGTTTTGATATTGTTGTGTCAATTAAAAAGATGTTGCTGCTTTATCTGATTGTGGTAATTTTACATTGAAATTATGTAAGATAGTTCTTGAAGAAACAACTTTGAACTTTTTGTTGCCCGCCAAACTAATGAATTTGTTTGTTCAGTGTATTTGATATAGAATTTCATTATTGTTTCATGTGTGTGTGTATGTGGGTGTATTCAATAACCTAATTTATGCTTTACTGGTTTATACTGTGAGATTTATCTTTGTATTTGTTTTAATAACTTGATCTTGCTTTATGCAGTGGCAAAACAATTGAACTGGATGATGTTACTTTCCATCAATGTGTAAATTTGACTAGGTTCAACTCAGAAAAGACTGTCAGTTTTGTTCCGCCAGATGGTGAATTTGAGCTGATGAAGTAAGATTAAAAAAATTTGAACTCAAATTAACACATACTTGAAACTTGTGTTATTTTAATATGCATGTTGTATTGTACTTCATACTTTTTTTTTTTGGTTCTTTTATAAGCGTGCTTGTGTTTGTTCTTTTAATAATTTACGGACTTCAATAGAAAATAGCCTGATCATTTACTTTTTATTCCATTCGCTTGGCTCTGGATTTGGTTGTGCACCATTTTCTCATATGAAGGGACTTTTAGGAACTAGGGTGTGATTTCATTGTTGCTTTGCTAGATCTATCTGGTGCCTGTTCCCTCCTTGCTGAACATACTTGGACCATATTTACTTTTGTATTTTATTTCATTTTTTTCAAGTCTTACATTCAAGCCTTCTAGGTTGGGTTTTTAAAATGTTCCCATTTTTTACTTGTTCTCTTTGCATACTGTGCAACGACTATGATTGATCATATAGTCATGTGCTGAAGTTCAAAGGCAACTTCACTTAAAGAACAGTCATATACTTTAGATTGATTATTTTTAACTGACTCTATCTGGTGTTTTCACTTAATTGAAGAGTCATATTTATTATACATTAGTGTAGTTTTGCAAATATGAATGTATTGTCTTGCTTGTTTATTAATGTATATTTTCTGATCTCCTGACTGATACAATCGCCTTATTCTTAATTTTCATATAGGTATCGTATAACTGAGGGGGTTAATCTCCCATTTCGGGTATTGCCAACAATCAAGGAACTTGGGCGGACACGCATGGAAGTGAATGTTAAGGTTTGTAGATTTATGGTTCCAAGTTTTCTGTGTATTTGAATTTTTGCAGCTCTTAAATGTCACTAGTTTTCAGGTAAAAAGTGTCTTTGGTGCCAAAATGTTTGCACTTGGGGTTGTCATCAAAATTCCTGTACCCAAACAAACTGCCAAAACAAGCTTCCAAGTGACATCAGGTCGAGCTAAGTACAATGCTGCAATTGATTGCTTGGTTTGGAAGTGAGTACTTTGGCTTGTTAAATTTTGAACTTACCTTCTGCTTTGCTTAATTCTTATTTTCTACATTAAAACTGAAATGTTGCCTATGCCAATCTCACCATCATATGATAAAAATGGTAGTTGCTATGATGAGTATTCTTCGACTTTAATCGAGTAATCAAATTGTACAAGTTTGATTTGGTTTACTCAGTTTGGTTATTAGAACTATTCAGTTTTTTTTAGTTTAAGTATAGGCATTTCGATTTCATTGTGATAGTAATTATGATTGGAAGGTCACATATTCCAAATATTGTAGCTCAAATGAGCATTCTTCTTTTTAGGATAAGAAAGTTTCCCGGACAAACTGAGCCAACATTGAGTGCCGAAGTTGAATTGATTTCTACAATGGCAGAAAAAAAGTCTTGGACAAGACCACCTATTCAGATGGAGTTCCAGGTGCCTTGTTCATTTTATGTTTCTATTATGCCGATTTGGATTACTTTAAAGTTCATTTATGCCATGAATTATTTTGTAATCCATATGCATTGCTACCATTATGTTGATGCAATGTGTCTCTTCTTTGACACCAGAATAGTTTAGTATTAGTGCTGCATTGAATTTTAAGGCTTTAATCTTTCTAAGTTGCTCTTAACAGGTTATTTCTTCATTATATTATTGTATGCCCTTTTTTTTTTTGGGTACCCATTGTTTAGAAGGTGACTCTCTGAATCATGTTTTCTGCAGGTCCCCATGTTTACAGCATCTGGTTTACGCGTTCGATTTCTTAAGGTGCGCATTTTTGGATGATCAGTTTGTGGTACAATTCTCCAAAAATATTCGAATTTGAACTTAGATATTTTCTGCAGGTATGGGAGAAGAGTGGCTATAACACAGTTGAGTGGGTCCGTTATATTACTAAAGCAGGCTCATATGAGATTAGATGCTAGAAGACTAAATATTTTTGTGAGATGTATGTTTTCATGAAAAAGGTTTTTCAAGTATGAAAAAATTGGCACAATGGAAGAAATTTATTTTTATTTTATGCAATTTTTTTTAATTTGTTTTTTTTGGGAGGAGATCTGCATGTCGCCTGCCCAACTTCTTGTGGTGGTTTTTTAGCTAAGCAGATGATACGGTAGAATTGCATAGTTACGTATTTTGATTTGTTAATGTATGATATTTAGCGTTTTTGGCAATTTAGTTGCTTTTCAAGTTTTTGTAATTTAACTTCCTCAAAAAAAAAAAGAAAGTTTGTAATTTGATACATTTCTAAGCTAAATTTCGGTCGCTTGGTAGTTTTTGTGTGGATAAGTTCTTGTGTGCTACATATTTAAGCTTATCATTTTGATTAATTATCAAAAACATATGTTAATTTTTCCTTTGCAATTTAATTATCATTCATCATTACTAGTAAATTAGCATGATTTTTTTTTTTTATCTTTTCAATATATATATATATAGTTAAAAATAAAAAATACTATAGTAGCTAAGAATTTTAACAAATTTTTAATAACAATTTTTTTTTTTTATTTTCAACCTTTATTACTTTACTAAAAGTTTAAAGTTGCTATAATATGGATGAAAATTAGTGATTTTATTTTGTGTTCTAATATTATCAGATTAAAATTTAACTATTTTCTTTGGTAAGATAGTGAAAATAATTTTATTTTGTATTCTATTATCATTGGATTAAAATTTAACTATTTTCTTTGGTAAGATGCTGAAAGTATTGAGAATAATAAATAATAAATATTTTTAATCAATTAAATATTTAATATTTCAGGATAAGAGTCAAATTAGAGACTTTAAAGTTGACATTTAATCTTTATAATTTACTTGATTGCAAAATTTTTTAAAAAATTTTATACCGACTGAAAAATTTGTACAATTTTTATAGTCAAATGATATGGCCTTAAAAATATTTTCAAAATCAAATATTAAAAAATTTTCTATAGGCTTAAAGATTTTAAAAATTTTAGAAATTTTACAATAAATCATATATATATTAATGTTGACACCCTCAGTTTAATTGGCCCGCAACGAAGGCCCGATGATGAGTAAGTTGAAATTTTGAATGTAAGAGGACTTAAAGTCATCTTTAAAACGGACCCTAAAGTCTAAACCTAGCCCAAATCCATAACCCAAAGCTTAAACACCTAAGTTGAAGCCCATTAGCCCAAGCTCAGGCCAAGCCTAGTAAAGAGGCGATCGTCTCTTCCCAAGAGGCGACGACCCTTCAAACTGGGCATAAAGAGGCGAAATCTCTTCAGTAACCGACCTAACTTTACAATAAATGCATTTTCGCCCCATACACCAGAAGTGGAGCCACAGATCTCCAACTTGCAAATTTGTGCGTGAAAATAAGGGGGAATGATGAGAAATCATAAGGAGGATCCTAGTGGCACCATTTTTAGGATTTTGGGAAGAGAAGAAAAGAGAGGCTTAAATAGAAGAGTAGAGGGTCTGTAAAAGGAGGTTAGAGAGAAAAAAGAAAAAAGAAAAGAAAACACAGAAAAGAAGGGAAGAAACACATCTTGAGAGAAGAAAGAAGAAAAAAGAGTGAAAAAGAAGAGTTTGATTAAGAAAAGTTGATTTTTTTGAAGCAAAAGAAGTTCCTCTTGCATTCAAAGTAGAAAAAATCCACAAACCAATCTCTGAGGGCTTAGTTAGGAGCATCAAACCTAGTTCATTCAGTAAGAATTACTATTTTTAAGCTTTTCTAGTCCTAGTTTTTTCATAAAAACTCAATTTCTCGGTCTTTATTACATTTTTTTGGGTTTTGGATTTGTTATATGGCATATGAAAGCATGCTTATGTGAGATATTAATGTATTAGAAATAGATTTATGTGTAGCTTGCATGAAATTGGATTTACTTAGAATTCAAGTAACATGTAAATCATAGTGTTCTTAGCCAAGAGGCGATCGCCCCTTGAACAGGGATCCAAGAGGCAACGCCTCTTTCCAGGAGACAGTCGCCCCTTGACCAGAGTCTAGCATGATTATGATTCGTCCTTAGTATCCGATACAAACGTGCTACCTAATACCTTTAGTATTGCATTCGATTATTATACTTACATGTTTGTTTGAGTGAGTAAATCATGTTTAAATGAATATTCATACCTACTTCATGCAAATTTATTTATTTCTTTCTATATAAAAACTGTTTATCTTAAGAAAAAACTAACCCGTGATTGGTGTAGGTTTCTTTGTGACTTTTAATCACTAAATAATTAGTGATTTAATTAGTTTTTGAGAGGTTTTATTTGAATTTAAGATATTTTTAATTATGTAAATCATTATAATCCCTAATCCCTTCCTCGATTGTCTTGAATGGATGTTTGTAATACTTGTTCTTATTTGTAACAAGTGCAAGGTAATAAGCATGCAAAATGACTAATGTGCAAATTTGGATTAAATTATAAAGTTGGAAGCATTTGCAATCCACCCGATAATAAGGAAATAATCAAATAATGAAAGGTAATAAAATACAAAACACACACGGAGGCCAACTGCAAGGTTGGGTGGGCATTCAAAAGCCCATACCCAGTTTCCAAACCTGATATCTGATGACGACTTCTGGGTACCTCTGTGGAATTCAGTTGTTGTAAAGTGTATCCCGATTTTCATCTGAGTGGCGACTCAATCTCCAACATGGGCCTTAAGTCCATCTTGTATTTCCTAGCAGGCTCTGAGCTTGCATGGTGCCGTGGTCGCCAACACTTGGGCACACGCTAAACCCCTCCGCCTACAGTGGCGACTCCATTGGGGATAGAGAAACTGATTCATGTGTTTTGTAATTTATCATCCTTGATTGTTTCCTTATTTCCTTTGCATTTTTCTGCATTCACTACACATTTCACATAATGACCACATAAGTCCCAAATAACCCAACAATAATCTTTGCTTCATTGCCTGTGTTTCACTCAAACCTGGTGGTGAAGTATTTGATGATTATCACCCACAACACATACTGTCTCCGTTGTACGGACCCTTGACCAGGAAGACACAAATGGATGTATATAGCTGTGGGAGCCATAACTTGTTACCCTTGACTCTGCTCATGTAATGACGTAGCAACATCTACTAAGGTTTTTTTCCAGCTGCATGCGTTTTATGCCATATAGCAATTCTTACAATAAAATCCAAGCCCATTATAAATGGATTATATCAAGTTGGGCTTTTTATGCCCACTATGGCCTATTTGTACATGGCCTATGCCAAGATAGGCCTTTTATGCCCATTACGACCCATGAAACATGGACTTTGGTTTTATTACAAAAGAATTACTACGTGCCTACTTCGTCTCGGGAGATTTGTTACGTCCGTCGGTTTTGATGTCCCCTGTTGATAATTGAAACCAGACCAACAATCATAGGAAAAAGAACTCGCCATTGAATACACATGTAGGAGAAATAAGGATGGAGATACTGCTTGAAGAGCTTTTTCTTGCTATGTGTTATATGTGAATAAGTGATTATTTTCCTTCTAAAATAATTAAGTAAACCAGCATATCATGCATACACGCCATGCATGTTTCTAACCTATAGTGATTGCAAATATAGATTCAAACTAGTCATCCACTTGGACTCGCTCCGACACCAGTCATTTAGTCAGAATGTCGAAAGAAACAACATCGACGAGTTTTGATCCAGAACAGTTTAAAAGCAGAAATGGCTAAACAAACTAAAGCTATTATGTGAGAGATGATGGCGAAAATGAGAAGAGAGGATAGACGAGAACCGCCAACACCTCAACCTTACCCATTTGATCTTGATACTGAAAATCCGGGGAGGCAAGAAATAGAAGATGACCAGGAAACTCTATTGGCTGAACCTGTAATCCGACCAAGGATAGACGCCCCAGAAAACGTAAAGAAGCCAGATTGGGAAAAAGACCTTGCCAAAACCATGGTTCAGATGCAGATGAAAGAAAAGGGGATAGATGCTCCCCTCGACTATACTGATCTAAATTTGCACAAAGGCGATGATCCTCTGCCATGAAAATTCAAGTTCCCTGACATGAAGAAGTACACAAGGACTGATGATCCTCACTTATATTTGAAACAATATGTGACCTACAAGAGTGCAATGGAGTTGACAAATGCTTAAATTATCAAGCAATTCCCTTTGTCTTTGGAAGGTGCTCCAATTCTTTGGTATTACACCTTTGAGTCATCGGTGCAAAGTGACTGGAAAGAGCTTTGTGCTGCATTCATTAAGCAATAGGGCCTAAATGCTCTAATGGAGGTCTCTCTAAGAGACCTACAAAACATAAAGCAGAAGTTCAACGAGTCCTTTGCTGAGTATCTGACAAGATGGAGAGGGAAGTTATCTCAGATGAAGCACAAACTAGCAAAATTGGATCAGTTGACAATAGTGATAGATTGTTGTGTTCCGATGCTTTCTAGAATGTTGAGAGACTTAGGGATCATAATTTCAAAGAGCTACACAAGTTTGGGGTACAAAAAGAGTCGGATTTGGCGCAAGATAAAAAAATTTTCATTGGGAGACACCCTCTGGTAAAGAAGGGACCAGATCTAATAGTAGGATAAGTTCAAGCAGTAACGTGCAAATCAATGCTGTCCAACAACTTAGAAGATTTTCTAATCTAGGGAGACCTCTCTCCAAAGTCTTAGAGAAACTAATCGAGAATAACTTGCTACGACCTCTACCACAAAGACCACCATTCCCAATGCTGACTCGAAACTGTATTGCAAATACCACCAGAACATTGGACACAACACCGACGGCTGCACTCGTTTGAAACACAAGATCCAAGATCTGATTGACTCAAGCAAAATCACCGATCCTGAAAATAGAAAACCAAACACTAGAAATAACCCCCTACCCAATTATAGAAATATGCCACCACTAAATCAATTCATACTCATGATAAACACTGGTTTAACTGAGGAGCAAGTCTTGAACTCCTTTGTTGATACCACATATGCACCACCAAAACCTGAACCAAAATGCCTTAATATAAGAAAACAGCCCGTTGAGGTCATGGTAAATGTCCTAGACATATAGAGCTCTAATGATGTAGAGGGCAGAGCTTTTGATTTGTGGAAGAATGAGGGAAGAAAACAAATTCTGCCAGTTGAAAAACTTGAGGAAAAGGAGGGAGAAATCAAATCTGTTGAGTCTAATGAAAAGCAAATAGATTCAAAAGAAGAATCAAAGAAAGTGGAAGAAGAACCAGAAAAGGCAGAGAAAGAGAAAGCCGATGAAGCTAGAAGAGACGAAACAACTCTCGCTGGTGTTTGGGAGTTACTCATGAGCTTCAAAGCCCATAAGGAGGCACTAGTTTTGGCTTTAGAAGGTAAAAGGATTCCATCAAACCACACTCCCAAACAGATGGTCTGTTCGTTGACAGAAAGCCCTCCTAGAGCAATAATGTTTACAGATGAAGATTTACCATTAGAGGGGAGGGACCACCACAAGGCCTTGTTTATTAAGGCGGAAGTCAAAGGAAAATTAACCTACTGTGTGATGGTGGATAACGGATTCGTCATCAATGTGTCTCCTTTAAAGATTCTATCAAAGTTGGGATTAATTGAAGCTAATCTCAAGCCATCCGAGGTGGTTATTAAGGCCTACGATGATACTAAAAGGCCTGTGGTTAAGACAGGACCTATTGAAGCTTGGGTTAACTTACATGTATTGGACATCCCTGTCATGTTTGCTATTCTATTAGGGAGGCCATGGTTTCATCCTTTGGGCTCCTTTTTACTGTTCACCAGAAAAATCAAGTTTCCACTTGAAGGGAAGGTTGTAACCATTTTAGCAGAGATTGAAGCCGCCATTGCTGCTCTCAAGTTAGCTCCTATGAGATTCTAGTTAGTCTGAGCTTCGAGGTCTGTATAATCTACGAAGATGAGCTGAACTTGAAGATAGTCAATATGATGAAGAGCATGAATTTTATGCCTGGACTAGGACTGGGAAAGAATTAACAGTCCATCAAGCTTTGTTGACCTGAAGGTCCTTGTTTTAAAGCATGGGTTAATCTATCAAGAGACTGGAAAGTCCAAGGCTAAGGCTAAAAAGAAGAAGAGATTATGGGAGACTTTTGAGGGAGAAGGTGCCAGTTATCCCTACCAAGGAGCTTCTGAGCCATTAATGATTGCTGAGAAACTGGTCCCCAGCTTCAAAATCTTCTCTAAACATGTGAATGAGACTAGTGAAGTTGTTAAGGAGGAACCAGTGGTGGAAGAATTGGTGTTGTCTTCGGAACCCAAAGAGGATGTCCCTGCAGCGGAATCAAAGGATGTTGTCGACCAGGAGAAGGAATGTGACTTTGAATCTTATGTGTTGGATTCCATCATGGATATTTTCTATGATGATATTAACATTTCTCTTTATAATATGTTTGAACCTGACAATGTTTTCTTTTCTAAAATTAATGTAATAGAATCTAACTTTGCTTATTTGTGCGATGTTCTTCCCAATGGTTATACTGTGTGTGACAATCATTTCATGCATATGTTCGACATTAATTTGATGCAAATTGAATCATTTAATTTGAGCACATGCGATAATCCTAAAAATATACTTCTTGCTTATGACTTAACTCCTGAGGAGAGAGAAAAATAAAAGAAACACTAAAAAGAAGACAGAAAGTATTTGCTTGGGGTTATGAGGATATGCCCGGAATTGATAGAGAGATTGCAGAGCACAAAATCCCCATGTATTCTCAAGTCACATCGGTAAAATAAAAGAAGAGAATACTAAGGCTAGAATGGGCTCTCCTGATCAAGGAAGAGGTGGAAAAGCAGTTAAAAGTGAAATTTTTAGAGGTGGTCGATGATACCTAATGGTTGGCTAACATTGTCCTGGTTCTAAAGAAAGATGGAAGGGTTAGAATGTGTGTGGACTACAGGGATCTAAACAAGGCCTGCCCAAAGGATGATTTTCCCTTACTACATATTGACACCTTAGTCGATAGTGCGGCTTCTAGCGCCATGTACTCTTTCATAGATGGTTTCTTGGGATACAATCAAATCACAATGGTAGTGATAGACAAGCTGAAGACTTCATTCACCACTAAATGGGGCGTCTATTGCTATTTAGTCATGCCATTTGGTTTGAAGAATGCAGGGGCCACTTATCAGAGGATGGCTACCATATTGCTATATGACATGGTTCACAAGGAGAGTGAGATATATGTGGACAACATGATGGTGAAGTCTTGAACATGGGAAGGACATTTCGAAGCTCTCAACAAGTTCCTAGCCAGAGCAGAAAAATATAATCTGAAGCTTAACCTGAAGAATTGTATTTTTGAAGTAATATCTAGGAAGTTGTTAGGACACATTGTCAGCCAGAAAGGCATAAAGGTGGATCCTAACAAGGTCAGAGCCATCAAAGAAATGCATGCACTGAGGAATGAGAAAGAGGTTTGAGGGTTCATCGGACGATTGCAATATATCATCAGATTCATAGCCAAGCTGACCACTATCTGCGAACCCATCTTTAAGCTCTTGAAGAATAATCAACCAATTTTCTGGGATGATAAGTGTCAGCAAGGTTTTAAAACTATCAAGAATTATTTGATGAATCCTCTGATTTTACAGCCACCAAGACCGGGTAAATTGTTGATTCTCTACCTTGCCATCAAGAGAGAGGCAATAGGCGCAATGTTAGCTCAAGAAGGTGATGAAAAGGTCGAGCATGCAATCTATTACTTGAGCAAGAAGCTTCTACCATATGAGACCAACTATAGTCTAGTAGAAAAAACATGTTTGGCAATAATTTGGGCAACTAAGAAGCTTCAATATTACTTTCAATCCTACAGGGTTCAAGCGGTTTCAAAGCATGATCCACTCAAATATCTCCAACAAAATCCATCGCTAACTGGAAAATTGGCCAGATGGTTAGTTTTACTCATAGAATTGGACATAAATTATGTGGCAAAGAAAGTGGTGAAAGGAAGGGCGGTGACAGATTTCTTGGCTCAGAATCCAGTAGATGACTTGCAGGAATGGGAGTTAGAGTTTCCAAATGAACACCTGGGGGCAATCGAAATCCAAATAGGGAGAATGTACTTCGATGGGGCCGTCAATAACAAGGGAGCAGGTATAGGTGTAATTCTAATCTCACCAGAAGGAGAAATGATCCTAATGGCGAAAAGATTAGAATTTGAGGTCACCAACAATCAAGCAGAGTATGAGGCCTGCATTTATGGTTTGGAAGCTCTCCGGAACGTGGGGGCAAATGAGATCACGGTGTATAGAGACTCGATGATAGTGGTAGAACATATCTCCAAACAATGGGAAGTCAAAGAAGACAAGCTAAAATTGTATTGGGATTATGCGATTACTGTTTTGCTATCCTTCGCTCAGTGCAAGGTTGTACATTTACCACGAGAAGAAAATCAGATGGCAGATGCCTTAGCCACCTTGGCTTCAACATGGGAAGGGGAGAAACAAACAACAGTCAAACCTCTCATTTTGGTAAAATTCTGAACTCCCTGTCATGAAGAGATCACGATAATACCAATTGACCCCATAGAGAAACCTTGGTTTTTGGATTTATAGCAGTATCTGGAAATGGGACGATTCCCTAATGATGCTGACAGAAAAGAAAGGATGTCCCTAAGAATGCTATCCCGATGGTTCATCAGCCATGACAAGATGTCATATAAGAGAATGCCGAAAGGAGTACACCTCAAATGTGTTAATAGAACTGAGGCCCAAAAGATTATGGAAGCGGTTCACGAAAGTGTATGCGGACCACACATGAATGGGACAGTCTTAGCTAAGAAAATAATTCTTCAAGGTTATTTCTGGTTAACAATGGAAGCATATGTGTGAAATATGTAAAGAAATGCCATAACTGTCAAGTATATGGTATTGTAAGCCATTTTCCTTCCATGGAACTTCAAGGGTTGACTTCTCTGTGGCCGTTCATAGCTTGAGGAATCGATATCATCGGAGAAATGAGGCCAAAAGCATCCGACGAGCATCGGTACATTGTGGTAGCAATCAATTACTTTTCTAAGTGGGTCGAAGCAGAATCATTCACCACGATTAGGTCAAAACAAATGGTAAGGTTTATAGAGAAGAATATAATCTGCTGATATGGGTTACCACACCACACTGTCTCTAACAATGGTGTTCAATTTAGAGTTGAGACAGTTACTTTGTTGGAGGAATACAAAATTGAACATTATAAGTCTTCTCCATATCGACCACTGATGCAATGCAAAAATGCATACTTATTTAGGAGTATTTTAGTAGTTATATTGTTTATTTTGCATATGATTTTATGTTTTTATGTTCTTAGGATGTTAATTTTGTTTTCCAAATGCATTTTAGGTTTCCTTGTTT
>CATIWM010078296.1:0-23831 GCA_949671775.1 Mallotus repandus
ATGCAATAATAATAATAATAATAATAATAACAAAAATAATAATAATAATGCAGAATTAAAATGATGGGAGTGATAAAAATGTCATTTTTACCATAAAACATCAACTTTGTAATAAAAATGACAAATTTATCTAGAAGAAGCATAAAAACAACAAAAATGATAAAAAATGCAATAAATACAATAAAAATAAGGCTACAACTATTTACACTCCATTTAGAGCTTCTAGCACTTCCCTAGGCCCCACAATATATTTACTTTCTTTATTTTATGCTCACTCATTCCCTGATTTAATTAAGTGCCATTTTTGCCCTCATACTAAAAAGCACAAACTGGCATGGGAAGATGGGCAGCCGCCTTTTTTTTTTTCACTAACAAACCTATTGCTTTTTAGTCAATTTAAACTTCATAAAAAAAACATTTTTTAACCAAAAAAAGAAAAAGGATTTCATCAGAACTAGGAATGTACATTGAAGGTCTATTTATGGCTATCGAAAACTCTGAATATACAAATAGGATGGATCAATTTACAGAATTGGGAAACTCTTCTTCTGGTGCTTTTAAAAACAAGTGACTATGGTATGATTTTGTTTTTCTTTCTTTTTTATTCAAGATTATAGTTTTTTTAAACTCTTTATACATGGCCTATAAATTTTTGAGTAATCAGTTTTATAAGAAATTCAATTATATAATGAATTTAGAAATTGTTAAAAATTATTATTGTTGTTACTATTATTATTATTTTATTTAACATGAAGGGAGGGAGAGAGATGGGTACTTATTATTTAATGGGTATTTAATCCAATTATTATTTTATTTATTATTTTACCTAATGAATGCTTGACCTCTCATATGAATCAAAGATTTCCAAGCTTGCATATGGGTGCGCGATTTTTTTTTTCTAAAGACCATTCTTTTTTTTCTTTTTCTTTTTTGAATAAAGGGACATTTAGTGGAGTAAAAGGACAAGGACTTGCACCAAATTTTCTAAAAACATCTACATTCATCTTTGCCCAAAGCCATGCAAAGCTTATTCATAAAGTGACATGTCTTTGTACATTACATCATCTCTTAAGCAGAAGCCTTGATGTTCATTTTTATTAACAACCAAAATTTTTTGGTAAGTGGGAAGTTACAAAAAATTTATTTATTCCCCCCTTGATAAGATAGACTAAGGAAAATGTAAGGCCATGCTAAAATGAATTGATAAAGAGTTTATCATTCTCAATCTACTTAGAATCAAGAAATAATATGATTGAGTTCTGTAAGTATGACATAAACTATGCCTTATGTTCAATCAAGATATCGTGTGACAAAAGGACCACAATATTCACTATAAAGTAGGTTATGTCGGATTATCAGCCTTTACATAACTTGGGTAGTCATAATGTCTTGCTAGAGGCCACTTATGACTTGTAGGCCTAAATTTAAATTTCAGAACCACTACCAACATTATATGAACCTACAGGGTCACACACTTAGAACAGACCCAAAACAAACTTGGTTTTTTCAAGCCTAATAAAACTCTGTGGAAATAAATAAATAAATTTATGTGTGTGTGTGTGTATATATATATATATAATTATTTATTTATTTATTTAAGGTAATGGTTATCTTAAATAAATATGAAACTATTTTTGTTTTAGTATTCTAGTCAAATCAGAAATGAAAAAGGTGAAATATGTCAAAAACATTTTGGTAAGTGGGAAGTTACCAAAAATTTATTTTGGTAATTAAAAACCTAATATATGAGGTGTATAAATATATTCTTTTCACTAGGATTTTTACTCTTTTGCATTCTGAAAAGAATTTTTTTTTCACCTTTAAGAAAATAAAACATAGAGAAGAAAAAGTAAGACTGTTGAGAAAAAGGGTGCTAGCACACTGATTCATTTTGGAGCAACTGTTCATGTGGACACTAGTAGAGGACATAGCCATTTGGAGATGTCTTAATTTAACGAAGAAAACTAAAAGCTTGAGGTAGAGTGTCACCGGAGTGAACCCCCTCTCATCCTTTTAACAATCATACCCATTTTTCGTCCATAGTAAGGTTTTTGGAAAATCAAATCAATTAATCAAATTACATGGATCCTATTTTGGGTTTGTGAATAAAATTTTAATTTTCCATTGTGTTTTGAATCACAAAACCCCAACAACAATTCCATAAGATTAAAGTACAACTTGAAAGTTAGAAGATTATAGTTCCTCATTAGTAGCTTGTTCCTTTTTTCCAAAAGTTAGTGACACATGGATCCGATTTTGCATTGGAAAAGCTTTACCAACAATATTAATTAGCTTTATCAAATTCTACATCCATATGTACAAGTCAATTTTGCAAGACAATGGGACTTCCTTGTGCCCATAAAATAGTCTTGAGTATGATATGCAAAGAAATACTACAACTTAAGGATATATATATGCAATGGAGAATGCTGAAGGGTTAGGACCCACAAGTGTGGGTTCATGACCCACGCCGACCCATCGTGGGTTGGATGACCCACGGGTGTGGGTTGGTGATGCACACTCGCGGGTCAACCCGTCCCTTAGGCTTTTCCACATCATTTTGCCCTTTTTTGGGCCCATTTTGGATATTTGATGCATAAGTGGATACTTTTGGTTTCTTTTAGGTTTCTTCGGATTTTTACTTAGTATGAGCACACCCAGGAAGACTCCTAAAAGAGTCCCCCCCCCTCCCCCCTTTGTCTAACTGACAAGAATCATTCATCATCAAATTTTTGGGGGACCTCCAAAATTTAAGTATCAACAGTCGCATAGCCTAGTTGCTACTAAAGATCTTATAGCTATTTAGTGATGCATTCACCTTCCTCTTCCTTCTCCCTTCTCTTCTATTTGTGTTGTAAATTGCTCTCTTAATCATACAAAAGCATTTGACAATGCTTTTTTTAGATTTATTACTGTACTAATTTAAGTATACAATCCTCTAGAGGTACATGAGTGGCCAATAACGAAGTGCATGAGTTGTAAAATGAGCTACATTAAAGAAAAAGCATGTTAATTGAATCCCTAAAAGTGTTGCTTCTTCTTACCACCTATAGCCTCTATATATATACTTGTGATGTCAACAGATGAGGCTGTAAAGCATCCAATAGTGGCTATGATATAATAACTACCATCTCTTCTATCTTATCTTATAAAAATATAATAAATATCACAAATATTATGTTGTAATGTTTAGATGGAATAGGTACAATATAGAAAAATTATATTTTTAATGTACATTAATATTTTTGGAACTACTATCAACAAAGGTCTCATCCTTTTTTATGGGTATTTTTAAAGATCTCCTAATGAGTAGCCTATTGTTTAACCCCTTGGCCTGCAGGTAAGTTAGTAATCATTTAAAATATCAAATAAAATTTTAAATTTAAGAAATAAAATTATTAAGGCTCTAATATGCTCAATTATACAACGAGATCCTCCATTGTGCTTTATCACACTAGCACTCAAACCTTCATTTTTGCTCAAATTGTTGGCCTTAGCCATAGTAGGTTTCTCCAATTACTTGGAGATATATTCAATTATAGGCTTACCACTTATCCATCATCTCTTGCCTTACATCTTTGGGCTTCTTCTCGCACTTCCTCTAGCTATATATGATCTTATTATACTACATCTCACATTATTTCTCACACAATATGTGAATTTTGCCCTCCTCAAGATCCAACCATATATCTATCTTTTGCATTTAAAAAAAAAAGAATTGTTAAAGTACGTATATAACATGAAATTAAAACTATAATATTGTAATTCATATACTATTTATTTTTTTAATAACCTCGAACTCCTCTTATTAGACGTTCTTCAAGGTAATCGACACATTTATTCATGTGTAGTCATCTTGATATTATCATTCGTGGATCAATCTAGTGATGTAGCTGCTGACAACATGACTATTTAGAGAAAAGTTATAAAACAATTATCAATTTAATGAATATGCATAATATATTCGAAAAAATACAATTAAATACACAATTTTAATTTATTTATTATCCTTGATCTCTATTAGAGTTTAGATGATGGTGGACAAAGACTCTGCTGATCTAACAAATGTATTTAAAAGGAGGCTAAGAAAAAGGTTTGTCTAAGGGCTTAACTTTATTACTTTAAGAATTGTGATGATGATAGTGTTGACATCAGCAAGCTGACATGACACTATTTGAATCACAACCCTTTTTCCTTACTGTAATAAAATAAAGGAATAGTAAGAAGAATACTGGAAGAGCACCTAGTAATGGTAGAAATGCACTTACAATCCTAGAATCCAAGCACGAGAAATAGAAAGTCACCACTAGGTATCACTAGAGAAAATGTCTAGTTAGGGACTAGACAAGCTCACATCCCTCATTTAGAATCAAATTCGCCCACATAATAGGAATTAGGTTCGAATATTGATGTTAATAGGAGCATAATCTTTATAATTTGAGGAATCCTTATACTGCCCAGATGTTGAGTAAGACCGATCTTACTATTTAACACAGTGCCTTAAAGAGATGTGTACTATTTTGGATCAACCATTACATGCAATTGCAAATACAATATATACACACATACATGCCAAAGTAATAGATAAAATGCATGAACATGGTATATGCATGAGTATAGTATCTTATGATGCATAGGCTTGGAAAAATGCATAAAACTATAAACATATATGAATCTTGGTAAACATAATATTTATAAAATTATAATGGTAAACGAAACATGTAGAACATGGCAATGATATGTTATCAATTCTACATGAGATGATACTCATGATTGTGAACATGACATCATCATGTCATAAGAATCTCTAATTTAATCATGCAAAAGTAAATAAAAAAGAGAATTGTCAGAATGGCTAACACTTTGAAGAACACCTTCTTCTTTGATGTCTTGTAAAACTGAAATTCATGGCCATTTTAAGAAAAATGAAATTTTAAAATAAGGAAAGAAAAAGAGATGTAAAAGTGTTTAAAACTATTAAATGCATAAACATTTAATATAAAATGACTAATTTTTAACAATCCAAACATTAAAAATTTTCAAAATAATGAATTTTTGGAGATTTAAAAATAAATTTCAGAAAATTTAAGATGATAATTGTTTAAATCATGTTGAATCCTTTAATATTTTTTACATGAATAACATGTCAAATTAGGACTCAAAGCATAATTTTTGTACATTGGATAGAGTAAGTCCATATAACAAATTATTAATTTTCCTTGGTTCTAACAACCATTGTTAAAAATAAAAAATAAAAAAAGGTTAAGTAAAAGTAATAATTTGGATAAAAATAAAAGATTTTGCATTTGCTTGGATCACGGATCAAAATTTATTGTCACTATAAGCATATATGCAAATATTGCACATGATTATATCAACACAACACAAGTAAATTATTTTAACAAGAATATATTTAAATCAAAATAATAGTTTTGAAAATAAGAATTTAAAATTTAGATTATTTCGTGAAATATTTATAAAAAAGAAGTAGATTAAAAATTAAAAATTGTAATTAAAATGAAAATTTTAAAGAAATAATTATGAAATTATAAATAAAATAACAAAAATATGACCAAATCAATATTTCATGAATTTTGAATTGAAAATAATAAATTATAAAGATATTTAATAAGATAAGAAAATATTAAAGAATTATAGCATTTTCATATGAAAATCATTATTAAAACAAAAAGAAATTAAGAATTAAAAGAAATGATTATGGGGCTCAAAAGAAATGATTGAAATAACATGAATATCAATAAATATATTAATTGTAAAATAAAAGAAGCATGAGAATTATTGCACAAAAATATATTAGGAATAGATGCAATTGAAATTGAAAAAAGAAAACATCAGTGGCATAAAAATAAGAGTAATAAAACTAAATGATTGGAGAATAGAATGATAGAGAGAGAGAGAGAGAGAGAGAGAGACTGTTAGTTTTATATTACATATATGATATATACATAATATACATGTAATATATATGGTACATATTTTGTATATAGTAGTATATACATATTGACATACATATAACTTGAGATTGAGAGATTAATGAACATGAGCAATATGAATAATAAGAAATAAATAAAAGTGCTTGGCATATAAATGACAAGAAAAATAAATGTTAAATGTTAATAGAAGTTAGTAGAGTTAGTAGCTTGTAGAGATTGAGAACTTTAAGATTTGATAAATAGAGATGCAAGAAATGATGCTAATGCTAATGCATGATACACACAACAATAATAACTCTGATGTGCATACAAATGCATATGATGGATGATGAAATTCGGTGTGCATGCAAAATAAATGCAAATTTTGGGATGCATGCAAAAATGATAGTAATGCAAACTTAGGGTGCATGCAAATGCATATGATGCATGATGCAATTCAAAGTGCTTGCAAAGTGAATGGAAGTTTTGGGATGCATGCAAAAATTATAGTGATGCAAGCAAGGGGTGCATGCAAAATGTATGTAAGAATATAAAAATAAAGCATCTATATGGTAGGGAAATGCAATCAAGCAAGTGTAATGTAAGCGAGCACATAAGATGCGTGATGTGCATGAATGCAAGAAATAAATAAAAGGGTTAGTAACAATAAGCAATGAGATGAGAAAATGTGGTTAATCATAATAATAATAATAATCAATATATAAGAATATAGACCAATTATGGTTTAATCTCTATGTTCTTTGTGGTTTAGTATTTAGGTTAGATGGGAAATACCCATCCCATCTAACCTGGGGCTTCTTGTCTTAGGTGTGTTTGATGGCTCTCTTAGTGTTGTTCTTTGCTAGTGTGTTTAATGGCTCTCTTAGTGTTAGGCGAGTTTTGCTTATAAAGGAGTTGTATTTGCTAAATAAAAAAAGAATAGGTTGGCCTCTTCTTGGTGGTCCTCTTCTTTTTTCAAATCGGATGAGTCATCCTAAATTGCTTTGAGGGAATTCTTCTTATCTTTGACTCCTTTGCCTTTGAGCTGGAGATTTGGACATTTAATTCTTATATGGCCTGGCTTCTTGCACTCATAGCAAGTGATATCTTTGGTCCTTTTTGTGTTTACCATGTTATCCTTGTGCTTGGTCAAGCTTTTCTATGTTAGGAACTTCTTAAAGCCCCTTGCAAGTATTGCAAGTTCATCATCTTCCTCACTTGAGTCTTCAAGACTCTCATCATCACTAAATTTGTGAAGCCCTAAGAGCTCTTGTCTTTTTCTTTTTTCTTTCTCTTTTTTCTCATCTATAGACGGTGGGGTTTAGCGCGCGTTCAAGTTTATTGTAACTGCAACACTGTTTGAGCTCAGGGCTCTAGGGAACACATGAAACACTGTCACAAAGACATGGCATGGAGATGAGGAGTCGCCACCTAGGGTAATAACTGGGACAAACCAAAGGTGTTAGAAACTCGATTCTCTAATAAAAGCTAGCACCACAACCAAGAGTTTTGGATATGGAATACCAACTTCTTTTAGTTTCAGGTTCATTTAGAATTATTTTATGAATTACTATCTTATCCTCTAATTACATACAATTTCATATAAAACCTAATTAAACACCCATCAATCCCAAAGGAAACCAATCATGAAAAACCATATAAGAAATGCATTCATACAAAGCACATCAACCCTAGGTTAGTTTAATCTACATATTGATTTTAAATCTAAATTTTTTTAATTAAAGTGAGCTAAATGTTTATATTTTAATTTACAAATGAACCTAAAGCTAATAGGCCTAATTCCTACTCAATTTTATTTAAATGAGCCTAAGTCTATTTATTTTATTTCTAAAATGGGCCTAAGTTTACAAATTATGGAAGCATAAATTAGTGGGCCTAAATCTACAAGTTTTATTCTTAATGGGCTAATCTTACAAATTATTGAAAAGGGCTTAATTAATGAGCTTAGTCTAAATTAACTTTATTAACTAAAATGGGCCTATGTTAAATCAACTAGGTGGGCCTAAATACATCTCTAACTTAAAATCTAAATTCATTATGAACCTAAACTTCATTTAATTAATTAACCTCAATCCTAATTAAGTTATTAAGCCTATTTAATGATTAGGTGAATCTAGTTAATTAACCTAAAAACTAAAAAAAACAAAATAAAAAAAATTAAAGAACATGCAAATAAAATAAATAAAGTAAAAAAAATAACCAACATAATAAACAAGCCAATGAACAAAACAATTAAAATATATTTTATAACATCTAACCGTAATTTAATTAACATGCAACCTAAAATTAATCTAAAGCCACCATTGATTTTATTACAGTTTTACCAAATGAAACCTAATTTCCTAACCAATTAATCAGAATAAAATCATTCATCCACACATGATTTCACTTTTCCCACTATTGGGACTATTACAATGATCTACAAAACAAAACAATTAATTAAGAACAAACTCAGAAACATAAAATAAAATAAGCAAGAAAAAAATAAAAAAAATTAAATAAATCCTAAGGAAACTAAATTTAAATACACAATTGAAATCCATGGCATTCCATGGACCTTTGTAGATTCTCCATAAATTTTCTCCATGTGTTCATTTCACCCCATCCATCCTCATAAGTACACAAAAAAACTAAAGATTAGTAACTAAACAAAAATTAAGAATTAAAAAAATCACATAATAAAAATTAAATGAAATAAAAAATAGAAAGGAGTAGAAAAAAAGATATGGATGCAATATTGATTTGCTCCTCAGAGTGCTGTGAATCACCGTTGTTTTGAATAAATCTTCAATAGTTGAATTTTCCTTCTCAAAAGGCCTACTACTCCTTTAAAACAATACATAAAAGAAGAATTTTTTTTGCTTTGTGTACACAGGTGTATGTGCTGTGTCTCCACAAAAGATCCCCCCTCACAGGAGAGTTAAGTTGGATTTATATAGGAAAAACCGCAGCTAAAAAGACGTATTCTCCTGTAAGTTTTCTTCCTTTACATGAGATAAAATTTTGGTTTAAATAGGGCTTTTATTTCTAGAAAAATTCAGAAAAATCCTAGAAAAAGAATTTATCACATCATTTCACCAAATCAAAAATTAGAAAAATAAATTTTATTTATTGAAAAAAATAAAAACACAGATGGACGCAATCGGAACAACATAATTCCGATCGGGATTATGTATTTCTGATCGGAAATACATAATTCTGATTGGAACTATGCATTTCTGATAGAAAATATGTAATTCCGGTCAGAACTACATATTTTTTACCAAAAGTATGTAATTCTGATCGGTTCATTAAAAAAAATAACTTTTAATTATAAAAAGACCCCTAAAAGAAATAAAATCTAACAAATTAAGTCTTTTAAAAACCAATTAAATCCCCTTGAAAATGCATCTAAACCTTTTGAGATTTTAAACTTCAAATATTGAAGATCTATTTATAAAATTTTCATCATCAGAGTCATATGTCGCATCCATGCTCTAGTCATCTCGAAATTGGGTGCTTAAATTTGCCCCCCTTTGTCGCAGTTTTCTTGACAAATTGCAACAAAGCAAATAAGCACACAATTTCAAGGGTAACGAGTTAGGATACTTATTTGACGTGTTATAAAGCGTTTGCCTATAACACTGAGTCGTGCAATGTTGTTTTCATCTTTCCATGATGTAAACTTTATGTTGATGCAATCTATAATTGCTAACAAGTTTTAAATAGCTATAACCCTCTTGTTGTCTACCTTTGATGCTGCAATCCATAATTTCTTGCAATTCTTAGATTAATTGCAATCCTTCCATTACTTACTGACTTTAATCTGATGCAACCCTTTCGTTGCTCACTTTTGATGCTTTGATGCTGCAATCCACAACTGCTCGCAAATAGCTGTAATCCTTTCATTGCTCACCTTTGATGCTATAGTCCATAACTGCTGGCGTTTAGCTATAATCATTTCATTGCTCGCCTTTGATGAAACAGTCCATAAATGCTTGTGATTAGTTTAACTCACCTTTGATGCTACAGTCCATAACTTCTTGAGTTTAGCTACAATCTTTTCATTACTCGCCTTTGATGCTACAGTCTATAACTGCTCGCAATTAGTTGCAACCCCTTCATTGCTCACCTTTGATGCTATAGTCCATAACTGCTCGCGATTAGTTGCAACCCCTTCATTGTTTACCTTTAATGCTACAGTCCATAACTGCTTGCATGTAGTTGCAACTCCTTTATTGCTCACTTTTAATGCTACAGTCCATAACTGCTCGCGATTAGTTATAACCCTTTTATTGCTCACCTTTGATGCTACAGTCTATAACTGCTCGTGAATTTTGATTTTAAAATACACCATACTCGGACGTATAATGTTGATTTGAAAATACACTATACTCAGTCGTATAGTGTTGATTTGAAAATACACTATACTTAGACGTATAGTGTTGATTTGAAAATACACTATATTCAGTCGTATAGTGTTGATTAGAAAATATCGTATAGTGTTGATTTGAAAATACACTATACTTGATTGTATAGTGTTGATTTGAAAATACACTATACTCAGACGTATAGTGTTGATTTGAAAATACACTACACTCGGATGTATAGTGTTGATTTTAAAATACACTACACTCAGACGTATAGTGTTGATTGATGAAATTAGCTATATTCCCTTTTGGTCGTCTAGTTGTGATGTTATCACTACTATGTAGTATCTAGCTGATTGCATTATATTTCCTATGGGACGTCTAGTGAAATGAATTGAAGAAGTTAACTATATTCCATGTGGGACGTCTAGCTAATTGTACTATAGTTCCTGTGGAGCGTCTAGTGAACTTATGATTTGAAAATGTGCTACAGTTCTTATAGAACATCTAGTAAAAGAGTGTGTGAAAAGTGTTATAGGTCCTGTAGAGCATTAAGCAACTTGTGCTATAACTACTGTATAGTGTCTAGCTAAAGTGAATTTAAAATGTTGTTACAACTACTGTGTAGCATATAACGAAATGAAATTCAAATTCATGTTATAGCTACCATGTAGCGTATAACTGAGTGAATCGAAGTTATAGCTACCACATAGCATATAACTAAACAAATGTAGTGTGTGAAAAGTGCAGACATCACCTTTTGAATTTTATATCAACTAGAATTTTGTGTTGGCGTTGACTGATTGCTTTAAATTTCTCTACTGATTGACTTTGATTAGCTGCCTTCATTACTCGATGACCTTGATTTAACTTGATAATCCCGATGCTGATGACACATATTGAGTGTACTTTCTTCTGGATTTAAAAACTTGTTAAAGTTAGTTTCAGCATGATGATTGTACAAAAGTGCATTAAATTAATCAAATTCATCATTTATCACAAGATAATGTGCATTCAATGAATCTCACTAATTTTTTATTTTCATGACTATCATTTATTTATTATTTGCAAAGTTAGAGGTATCATTAACCACCTTATGCTGAGAGTGTTTATTTACCAAGTGAAGAGATGACTTTCACACCTAGATATAGAGAGAATTCGTTAAACAAAACTTGTAGAAATTGAGCATAAACATATCAAATTTTAAGGATCAAAACAGTCTTTTAGTTAATTATGTGCTTTCTTCCTTATCCGAGTATTCCCCGCCTTTCTGATATTACTCAGCATGGATACTGTTGAAAAGGTCCTTCGGATACTCATACGCTTAAGGAGTATTGGGGTAAATAGAATAACTTTTAACGTGGTCCTCTTTTAGTATTCCCCCGCCATTCTTATATTACTCAGCATGGATACCATCAGAAGATTCATGTTGATACTCTTACTCATTTCTGAGCATTGGAGTAGATTAGAAATGCTTGCTCTTATTTCAATTCTCCTCTTAGTATTCCCCTGCCTTTCTTGTATTACTCATCGTGGATACCGTCAAAGGATTTTATCTTGAGCATTAGAGTAGATTGGATGCACATTTATTATTCAAAAAGACTGAAATGATACTCTAAATCCAAGCAATTTACGCTATAAGTCCATAGATTTTGTTTTTACATATTTTCCCTTCTCTCGGGTGCAAAGCGAGCATTAGATTGATTAAAGTTTAGAAAATCTCAGCACGAAGCCATCAACTAGACATATAAACTCTACAAAGCTAATAAACGAGAGCTATTAAAATTAAAGTTCATAAGATAAGTTTTCATACATGATCTCGTGAACTGGATGAATTTACTTTCAATTTGTGAATTTTAATATGGACATTGCACTTTATTGCATAAACTAAAGGGATAGAGTCTTGTTACTTCCCTTGAATATTTATTAAGACGTTTGTCACACAGGGTGATATTCTAATGAGCGATTGGCGTTTTCCTTCTTGCCTGTTCTTACTGTTGTGCTGGTTCTTTTCTCCTTCTTTCCCTTTTGTTTCCTTGCACCAAAATACCATAAGTTAGTCTGGTCTGTTTATTTGCAGACAAAGAAATTTTATCATAATGCATCATTATTCTTTTGCAAACTTCCCTTTTTTATTGAGATGATGTCTCTGATCAAAGGGGTCTTTGATACTTTGCCATTGAGGTTGTGACCTAGAGTTGAGTTTGTCTTGCTGCCATTTCCATTTGATGTTATAATAAAGGCCTCGTTTCTCTCTTTGACATTCCCTACAAAAAGGTTTAGGAGTTAGAGGGCTTTATTTCATGATGAGAGGAGTTTCAAAGTGCATTCATCTCAAGTATTGAATGCATTCTTCCCTTTTCTAGCCAATAGCTGCATTGCTGGTGTGTTAGACCTTCAGATTAGGAGTTGAGAGAGGCTGAATTTGATGCTTCATTTCTGCTAAAGCAGTCTTGTGGCTGTCAAAAATGCATTCAGGTGCACCTCCTGAAGTGTATTTCTCTTGAGATTGCCTAGGATGAGACTTCTATGGGTGCCATTGTCGGTGATATTCCCTGACTGGATTGGTCCATAATTTACTGGACTCCTTAATTCTAAAGTCTTATTGAACATTAGACTCATATTGATAGCTTCGCTCATCCTATTTTCACTCCTTTAGAATCTGACTACTTTCCTATACTTTACAACACTAATTTTGAATATTAGTAGTAAAGTATTTTTATAATATTGATTTGTCTCAAAAATCTTTTACCATGGAAAGCAAGTACTTCATAATAGATGTTTGCAAGTGTATGCATGCTATGTATGATATGCTTAATCCTAACGGGCCTTCTGTGGAGTAGAGTTATGCTCACAGCTCGGAGTGTGAGAACGTGGTGCTTTATCAACAAATTGTAGATTTGAGCCTTCAATGATTCAAAGTTGGTACTACTAGTGCTAAAGCTTCTGATGTAGTTCCATTGATAAATGACTAACTGGCTGATGAAGTCCATGACCTGATGATTGTTCTATATTGATGAACTGTTATTGTTCATTTTTTCTGCCCTAGAACTCTTCTGTTGACTCCGATATTTCAATGTTCATCTTCAGTCTTTGAGTGCCAACTCACTGTTTTTCCCCTAAATTGCCTCCAAAGCTACATTTTGCCCTCAATTTTTGATAAATTTCCTTCATGCCTGTCATTAGTCTTGCTCTCAATGGAGGTTGGACAAAGGGAATTTATAACTTTAAAGAATTCTTGAGCAGAATATGAGGCTTCATGTTGATTCAATAATTGATACCAGATATGGGTTGTAATGAAAGTTATTAAGCCGCCTGGGTTTTTGAGAAATAAGAGGACAATGGTTTTTTTTTACAAAAATTAATCATAAAGGAATGACAAGAAGAAAAAACAAAACTAAAATAATGATCTCATGGCTTTAATTGTTTAGCTTTCATCATGTTTTGCGTTTCCATTCAGATACTTATGCAATATAATAAAGACGAATATGCGATATTTGAAAAATAAATTCAAATTCAACTTTACTTATCCATTAGGGCCAAAATGAGAACATTCATTACATCACATGATACAACTCTTGTCATTAGTTAGTCTATTTGATTTTTTTTTCACAAAATATTTTCTCTCATTCTTACATGAGTAACCTTTTTATTCTTTCTTTTTTTTCCTCTATTTTTTCTTTTTTCTTTCTTTTAAATTTTCTCTCTCCTCAAAAGTTATATCATGTGATATATGAATGTTCTTTAAGTTTTCATTTGTGCCCATGCTGAATGAATCTAATTGAAATTGAATTTATGTCAAACATGCATATTTAATCAATATCATATTGTGCAGTATCATCAGGATGCATACCGCACAAGTAAGCAAAATTAGAATTTATATCATCGATCATTAAAATAAAAGTTCTAAAAAAATGTTATTAAAAGAAAACATAAGAAATTTATTTTTTATTCTAAATGCTAGGGATGCTAAGTCTTAAGGTGGTTGTCCTTTAGGTGGCTAATGTAGCAGTTATTCTCGACAACCATGGTTCACTTCTGTATGGTCAATCTGCGTATTATAGCCTTTATTGTCCTCCTCCTCAAATTCATCTCCCCATCCTGTAGGCACCATTGTTTCAAAGGGTATGTCACTAGAAGATGGCTTAGTGTAAAAACTTTGTAGTCAAACTGGCCTAAGGGCTGTCCTAACAAATCTTCAACTCCTTGTTGTAGCTACTTGGGAGCCTCAGATTCCTTACTATTCTCACTTAATGGCTCAGTATCATCTCCAAATACCTCACCCCATCCTGCAGGTGTGATTAAATCAATAGGAATATCATAAGAAGGTGGTTTGGAGTAAAATACTTTATAATCAAATTTGCTAGAAGGTTGGCCCAATAAATCTTCAACTCCTCTTTAGGATTGTTTAAGGGCATCAGGAGTATTTTCATTGGTTTTAAGGTATAGGTCCTCAAACGAGCTTAGTACTTCTTCCACACTAACTCCTGAATTAATCATCATGGTAGTTGGGGGTGGAACATTTTAGTAGTTTGGGAAAGGATTATTTCTGGTGCTTGGGTTTTCAGGTCTGTCATTTTTCCTAAGTCTATAAGGTTTTGGATTTCGTGTTTGTGGCGGATACAGTTATCTGTGGAGTGATTAAGGTTTTGGTGGAATTTGCAATGCTTGTTTGGGTTATAGTATGGGGTATTTGGGTTTGGTGGGTTTGGATTAGGTAAAGGTTGAAGTAAGCCTTTTTGCATTAGGTGCTCTAGGACCTTAGATAAGGGTTGGTTAAAATTTGACAATCTCATGGGTTGTTGAACAACATGAACTTCCACAGCCCGACTAATATTTCCTTATTGCGTGCCCCCAGTTGGGTATTTTCTTACTCCAATGCTTTTAGCAGTCTTCTTTTTCTCACTTTCAATCTCCTCAGCTTGCAACCCATCATCATAAAGGTCTAAAAATGTCTTAGGGTTCATCATTTGCAACCTCTTAACCAAATTAGGTGACACATTTCGAATAATCACCCTAACCTGATATTTTTCAGCCAATTTATTTTTTATTAATCGTGCCTTGTTCATGAATCTAGTCAGGAAATCAGAAAATGATACATTGGGCTTCTGCTTAGTCAATTCTAAATCCCTAATAGACACTTTAAGCCTGGTATTATGATCATATTACTTCAGAAAAGCAACGCACAATTCTCTCCAATCAGCTTGGATAGACTCTCTAACCCATGATATCGATTTACAGTCATACCCTCCAAAGATAGTACAATTAGCTTGGTAACTACAGATAGAGGAGCCTTTGTGGTGCTTATAATAGTTATATATTTACTAAGGTGGATCCTTGGATCTCCAGTACCATCAAACTTCTGTAGCTGTGGCATCTTGAACTTATCAGGCAGATTATCTTCCTCAAATTACATCATCTCATTGAAGTCAAATGAATATCCCATCCCCTGTCCCCTCATCAATTCTTCCATCTTAGACATCATATGATTCAATGCTTGAATATGCTTGGATTCCAGGTCTTGAACTTGCTCAAGTGATTCCCTATTTGCTTTCTCAATCATGTAGTTCTCAACATCCTCCAATTTTACTTCAGCCTTTGGTGCATTCCTAGTAGCATTCATTGGTTACCCCCAAGCATTATCGAGTGGTGCATCTATAATTGGTGGATTGGTAGCAACAGGAGGTGTAGTAGCAGGTGGTGGCATTATTCTAACCAAAGCTTATCTTAGTTCATCTTGCATCATTGCTCTCATGTCATCCATCAATGCTCTTTTGATGTCCTCTAAGGTCCAATTTCCCTGTTCCATCTCTACTGTGTGTGTGATTGGTGTTGGTGTAGCTTCGAAGTAAAGTGGGTTGATCGGGCTCTTTTCTAAACTGCGAAGGATCTCTTTGGCTATAGACTTTAGGCTTGAATCAATCCTCACTACTCTACCACCTTTCTGTTCTCAAACACAGGAAAATGTAAATGAATCTATGATGGCTGAAAAACAAAGGGTTAGTATGATGCATGAACTATATGTATGCATGTTTGCATGATGCACGTGTTATGCAACAAGTAGCAAATAACCAGTCAGGTATACAAGTATCAAATCAAGTGTATAACATACATCCTTCCAACCTTATTCCTCCTACACACGTGTTCAATGGTGAGTTTCTTTTCCTAGGATTTTTAGTCTAGGCCTTAATATTAACAGGGGATATCAAGAACCGACGAGCATGCCATTCTCTCAAAAGCAGTAAAACATAGAAACAACATTTCTAGGTATAAAAGTTTAGCCTAATCTTTATTAGCCCAAATGGGTTTCTAAAGTATGGATTGGCCTTTTATAGATAGAAATACCTCATGAAAAAACATAAGCAATTTAGGTAGATCCCAGGGGAAGTTACTAGGCCACTACATGAGTTGAGTCTGGTGAAAAAAGGTTAAGGTTCCCTTAGCAAGATGCCCTCCTTTAAGACCTGAGTCACAGGCCAAGGTTAGAGGGACCCAACATCCTTTGCAAACTTGAGAGAAGTCTACCCCCTAGTAGGACTTGGGTTACAGACTCTGGTCAGATAAGCTCGATAATCTCTCTTGAACCGAGTTAAGGCTAAGAGTGATGGTTAGCCAATTTACAATCCTAAGAAGCTGGTGGAATCAAGGGACTATAAACCAACACCATCAACTAATAGGGAAATGCAAAAATGAATGCAAGAATAAAATAATAATTAATAAAATAATTTTAAAGAACACAAGTAGAATCAGTATCTCTTATCCCCAGTGGAGTCACCACTGCAGACAGCGAGGTTTAGCGCATACCCAAGTTTATTGTAACTGCGACACTGTTTGAGCTCAGGGTTCTAGGGAACACACTAACCACTATCATAAAGACATGGCGTGGAGATGAGGAGTTGCCACCCAAGGTAATAACTGGGACAAATCAAAGCTGGTGGTAACTCGATTCTCTAATACAAGCTAGCACCACAACCAGGAGTTCTGGACACGGAATACCAACTTATTTTAGTCTCATGTTCATTTAGAATTAGTTTATGAATTATTATCTGATCCTCTTATTATATGCAATTTCATATAAACCCTAACTAAACATCCATCAATACCAAAGGCAACCAATCATGAAAAAGCATATAAGAAATGCATTCATACAAAGCACATCAACCCTAGGTTAGTCTAATCTACATATTTTTAATTAAAATGAGCTAAGTTTACATATTTTAATTTACAAATGAACCTAAAGCTAATGGGCCTAATTCCTACTTAATTTTATTTAAATGAGCCTAAGTCTATTAATTTTATTTCTAAAATAGGCCTAAGTTTACAAATTATGAAAGCTTAAATTAGTGGGCCTAAATCTATAAATTTTAAATCTAAATGGTCTTAATTCTATAAATTATGAAAATGGCTTAATTAACGAGCTAAGTCTAAATTAAATTAAATTAATCTAAGTGGACCTATGTCTAAATTAACTAAGTGGGCGTAAATTACCTCTAACCTAAAATCTAAATTTAATTATGGGCCTAAAGATCATATTGATTAGTTAAACCCTAATCCTAATCAAATTATTAAACCTATTAGATAAAGTGAATCAAATTAATTAACCTAAAACCTAAAATTATGAGCTTAAACACAAACAAACATAATAAAATTTATGACATAAAAATTAATCATCGGGGCTATTTATGACATAAGATAATAGATAAAATTTTGATATATGAAAATTAATAAAATAATATAAACATTTTTGACATAAAAAACGTATAACACATAAAACACAAAAATAATAAACAATTAAAACAAAATAAACATAAAAATAATAAACAAATAAATCAATTAAAACATGCATCTAATGATTTCTAACCCTAATTTAATTAACACGCAACCTAAAATTAATTTAAAGCCACCATTGATTTTATTAGAATTTTACCAAATTAAACCTAATTTACTAATCAATTAATAAATTCATTCATTTATAGATGATTTCACTATTCCCACTATCGGGGCTATTATAATGATCTACAAGACAAAACAATTAGTTAAGAACAAACCCAAAAAAATAAAATAAAATAAAATAAACAAGAAAAGAACAAACAAAAAATTGAATAAATCCTAAGGAAACTAAATTTAAATACACAATTGAAATCTACGACATTCCATGGACCTTTGTAGATTCTCCATAGATTTTCTCCATATATTCATTTCACCCCATCCATCCTCATAAGTACACAAAAAAAATAAAGATTAGTAACTAAACAAAATTAAGAATTAAAAAAACAAAATCAAATTATAAAACTTAAATGAAATAAAAAATAGAAACGAGTAGAAAAAGAAATATGGATGTAGTATTGATTTGCTCCATAGAATCGTGTGAATCACTATTGCTTTGAATAAATCTTTAATAATTGTATTTTCATTCTCAAAATGCCTGCTGCTCCTTTAAAAAAATATGTAAAAGAAGATTTTTTTTTTGCTCTGTGTACACATGTGTATATTCTGCATCTCCAAAAAAGATCCCCCCTCACAGGAGAGTTAAGTTGGATTTATATAGAAAAACCCTAGCTAAAGAAGCATATTCTCCTGTAAGTTTTCTTCATTTACAGGAGATAAAATTTTGGTTTAAATAGGACTTTTATTTCTAGAAAAATCAAGATAAATCCTAGAAAAAGAATTTATCACATCATTCCACCAATCAAAAATATAAAAAAAATAAATTTTATTTACTGAAAAAAAATAAAAACACAGATGGACGCAATCGAGACAGCATGTATTTCCGATAGAAAATACATAATTCCGACTGGAACTACGCATTTCCGACTGAAAATGTGTAATTCATGTTGGAACTACATATTTCCAACCGAAAATATATAATTCCAACCGGTTCATTCAAAAAAAAAATTTAACTTTTAATTACAAAAAGACCCTTAAAAGAAATAAAATCTAACAAATTAAGTCCTTTAAAAACCAATTAAATCCCCTTAAAAATGCATCTAAGACTTTTGAGATTTCAAACTTCAAATATTGAAGATTTATTTATAATATTTTCATCATCGGAGTCCTCTATTGCATCCACGCTCTAGTTATCCCAAAATTGGGTGCTTACAGTAACACCTGAATTTATCAACAGTAAAAACCACCGAAAGCATTTCTTTCTCAGTTGTGGTGTAATTCAATTGGACCTCTGCAAGAGTTCTACTTGTATACTATATAACATGAAGTTTGTTGTCTTTCCTCTGACCAAGCACCGCCCCCATAGTATGGTCACTTGCATCGCACATGATCTCAAAAGGAAGTGCCCAATCTGGACGTGAAATAATTAAAGCTAAAACCAAAGCCTCTTTCAACCTGTTATTAAACAATCATCATTAAATATAAAAGGAGCATCTTTAACTAACAATTGGGTTAAAGGCTTAGTAATTAAAGAAAAAAATTTTATGAAACGCCTATAAAAACCCACATGTCCTAGAAATCCTCGAACTCCCTCAACTATTATTGAAGGTGGTAGCTTCTCGATACTTTCTGTTTTAGCTCGATCTAAATCAATCCCTACACTTGAAATCTTGTGACCAAGGACAATTCCTTCCTCTACTATAAAATGACACTTTTCCCAATTAAGAACAAGGTTAGCCTTTTCAGATCTCTTTAAGACCTTGTCAAGGTTAGCTAGACACAAATCGAAAGACTCAACAAAAACAAAAAAATCATCCATGAATACCTTCATGATATCCTCCACCAAATTAGAGAATACTACCATCATACACCTCTAGAAAGTAGCAGGAGCATTACATAATCCAAATGGCATTCACCGATAAGCAAAAGTGCCATAAGGAATTGTAAAAGTTTTTTTATCTTGATCCTCAGGAAAAATAAAAATTTGGTTATACCCAGAATATCTATCAAGAAAACAATAAAAAGCATGGCCTGCAATTCTTTCTAACATTTGGTCAATAAAAGGGAGGGGAAAGTGATCTTTTCTGGTGGCGCAATTTAACTTTCTATAGTCAATACACACTCGCCACCCATGAACTACTCTTTTGGAGATCAACTCACCTTTTTCATTCTCTATCACTATCATCCCACTCTTTTTAGGCACACACTAAATTGGACTCACCCACTCACTATCAAAAATAGGATAAATGATATCTGTATCCAAAAGTTTAACAATTTCTTTTTTTCACTACTTCTTTTATGTTTGGGTTAAGTCTTCTTTGTCTCTCAGCTGTAGATCTATGTCCCTCTTCCATATGATTTCTATGCATGAAAATAGAGGGACTAATTGTTTTTATGTCAGAGATTTGCCACCCTAAGGCTCAAACTTTTCCCTTCACTACTTTACACACCCTTTTCTCTTGTTCAATGGTCAATTTATTGGAAATGATAATGGGTAATGTGTTGTTATCACTCAAAAATGCATACCATAAATGGTTGGGCAAAGGCTTAAGTTCAATTTTTGGTGGTTTTTCTATAGAAGGTGTGGGATTATAACTTCTCACCAAAAGTTCAAGTTTTGTGAAAGTGTGCTCTTCTTCTTTTTCACTCTCTAACTTCACATCTTTTTGCTCATCATCCTTACTCCCATCTGAAGAAAAATTCACATCTTTTACACACTCATCAATAGCAATAATTTTCATGCAAGTTTAATCCTCGAAAGGGTATTTCATTAGTTTTGACATGAAAAAATCAACTTTCTCATCTCGTACCCTTAGAGTTAACTTACCCTCATGCACATCAATCAAAGCTTTACCAGTGTTTAAGAAAGGTCTACCCAAATTTGAAGGAAAAGTTCTATCTGCCTCAAAATCTAAAATAACAAAGTCAATAGGAAATATAAACTTATCTACCTTTACCAACACGTCTTTAATCACACCATATGGCTTCTTAATTGAGTGGTCTGCCAACTGTAGTGACATGTTGGTGGGCTTCACATCTCCCAATCCTAAGTTCCTAAAAATAGAAAGAGGCAACAGATTAATACTAGCTCCTAAATCATAAAGACATCCAGAAAATTCACTAATGCCAGTAATGCAAGGAATAGTAAAACTCCCTGGATCCTTCAATTTAGCAGGAATTTTCCTTGAGATAATTGAAGTACATGTCTCTATTAAGGATACTGTCTCATGATCATCCCATCTGCATTTCTTTGTAATCAAATCTTTTAAAAACTTAGCATAGTTCAACATCTATACAAGTGCTTCAGCAAGAGGAATATTAATCTGCAACTTCTTTAAAATTTCGAAAAATTTGGAAAATTGCTCTTTGTCCTTCTATTTCTTCAACCTTTGAGGGAAAGGTATTTTTGGCACAAAAGACGATGGTGCAGATTTGGAAATCTCCTTTTGCTCTATTTTGCTATCCTCTTTTGCCTTATCTTCTACCATGACATACTGCTCCTCATCTTTCTTCTCATCCTCCTTGGAAATTTTAGCATGTGATTTCACTTCCTTGCCATTCCTTAAAGTGATAGCTTTAAATTCCTTGGGATTTGACTCTGTAGTACTTGGAAGATTTTCTTATGCTCTAGCTCTCATGGCATTAGCAAGCTGTCTAAGTTACACCTTGATGTTATGAATTGAAGAGGAGCAATTCTTTGCAATATAATCGAACTTTGCCTCCATTCTCTTTTTGTTCTCCTCATAGCTAGACAACTAATTTGTGATGGCATCTAAAAATTTATCTAGTTTATTTTCCACAGATGCCATCCTATCTTATGGTGCGTGCTGAAATCCTTGTGGTGCTTGTTGTCTTTGTAAGTTGTTATTACTGTGGGACAAGTTTGGTGCAGCCACATTGTTGTTATTACACCAAGAAAAATTTGGGTGATTTTTCCATCCCAGATTGTAAGTGTTGGAGTATGGATTATTGGCTTGCCTCCCTTAAAATTGATTGTTAACAAAATTAACTTGCTCTTGGTATCCATCTCCCACCATACCTGCATCAAAAACACCAAATTCATTATTAGAGTAACCTAATAAATTACAACTTTCACCTGAATGAGCTAGATTATTTTTATTAGTGAGGTTGTCAAGTTGCTTTGTCAATGCAACAATCTGAGCTTGAAGGGCTGTCACTATATCTACCCTGATTCTGCCTCCTTGCCTTCGTGGGTTTTGATGCTCTGATGGCCAAAGACAGTTATTATTTGCCATCTCTTCCAAAAGTGAAAATGTAGCCTCAACTATTTTTCGCATCAAAGAACTTCCAGCTGCTGCATCAATGGTGTCTCTAATGGATCATGTAACACCATTATAAAAAGTTCTTATGAGCACATCCCTTGGCAAACCATGATGAGGACAGCTCCTCAACAACTCTTTGAATTTTTCCCACGCGTCACTTAAGGATTCCATCTAAAACTATTGAAAGGTGGTGATATCCTTGATAATTTTTGCTGTCTTTGAAGGTGGGAAATATTTTACCAGGAAAGCTTTTGCTAATAGATCCCATGTAGTGATTGAAGCCGGTGGCTGTGAGTTCAACCACACTTTAGCCTTGTCCTTAAGTGTAAAGGTAAAAAGCCTCAAGCGTATAGCATCGTCTGACACCCCATTGTACTTGAATTTGTCGCATATCTCTAGAAAATTAACAATATGAGCATTAGGATATTCATTTTGCAAGCCATAAAATTGAAGACTTGATTGGATCATTTGAAGTAAGGCCGGTTTAATCTCAAAATTGTTAGTGTTGATTGTTGGCCTTGCAATACTTTGTCATGTACCATCTAGACCTAGCACGGCAAAATCCAAGAGTGTTCTTTCTTCTTTCCGTTGTTCTACCATGGTACTCGATGCCTCAAGAGAATGCCTCCTATTCTCTCTTTCAAATCATGAAAGTTCTGGAATAAAAATCAGAGGATATGTCCCTGTTCTTCGAGTATTATGCATACACCAAAATAAATTAATTAAAATAAAATAACTAAAAATAGAAAAAAATGAATAAATAAATATCCATATTTAAAATAGAAATAACTTAAATCAAGTAAAGCAAAATCAATCATGTTGTTAAACTTATTTAATCCCTAGCAGTGGCTCCAAAAACTTGATTGAATCTCGCAAGCATACGAGTTCGTCAAGTAATATAGAATAAGTACAAGTCGATCCCACGAGGATTGAATGTTTATACAACTAATAATTCTGTTTTTAACTTGTTTAAGAATCAAATATTAAGTGAATTATAATTGTTGAATTTTAATAGCCAAAATGCAACTAAATTATTGATTATATTTTAATTAAGCTGATTACAAGAAATTTGTCTCCTTTCTATTGCAATTCTTGGAGTTTCAAAGGTAGTAATTAATCTTTCTCAAGTAAAAATTACTTAATTTATTTCTATCAATTGAAAAGACTTCAATTAACTCTCATTAAATTAAAATCTAATCAAGTTTAGTAAATAAAGTATAAAGCACATCCAATTAGAATTGACATGAATTAAGCTATCTCTAGACTTAAATCAAATCAACAAGCATTCAAATTTTTATTAAGATTAATATTTCTCAATAATTAACCTTAATGAAAAATCAATTATGAATGGCCTGATC
>CATIWM010078355.1:0-13174 GCA_949671775.1 Mallotus repandus
GTATTGGGACATGCAATTGTCTGGGGTACTTAGGTGTCCAACATGTACAAACCTCCTGATTCTTGTCCTTTACCAATAATCCTCTTCGTCATAAGATCCTGAAACAAGTAATGATCAGGAAAGAATGAGATACAACAATTAAGAGTTCGAGTGAGTTTGCTAACAGATACCAAAGTAAAGGAGAATTTTAGTAAACTTAATACAAATGATAAAGAAAGTGTTGGTGTGGGATTGATTGTGCCAGAACCAAGGACAGAAGAAATAGAACCATCTACTAAGGTGACTGAAGATGGAAAATTATGTGATTAAAAAGTGGAAAAGAGACTAGGATTACCTGTCATATGATCTATTGCACCAGAATCTATGATGCACTGAGATGATGAAGAAAAAAGACATGTATCGGTTTTACCTGACTCGACAAGGGCAGTGATGATGTGAGAGGAGTTCTTTAATGCTTCTTGATACTAGGTAAATTTTGCAGGAGTTCTTTAATGCTTCTTGATACTAGGTAAATTTTGCATACTCATCTATAGAAATTGTAATAGTCTAATCTGACGAGGGATCCGTAGTCGGAACATGAGCTAATTGAGACCCAAAAGACCTCTAGTTTTTCTTTAACAATTTCTGGCAACTTTTTTTTGTGTGGCTTGGTTCATGATAGTGGTAGCAAACTATTCCCCCTGTTTCTTGGATTCTAGCATTCTGAACACTGCTACTACTGCCTTTGCTACCATTCTGGAAATGAGACTAGCCAATTGATCCATTATTCTGGCTAACAAGTGCACTAGCTTATTATACATATGAGGCATGAGAATAAGTATATGTATGAAGGGCCCTAGTAAAGACCTCTTTTAAAGATGTAATCTTAGGATTATATATAATCTGTGACTTAGCACCATTAAATTGAGGATTAAGGCTAGCCAGAAAACTCATAATAGTCATTTGTTCACGTTGAGTCTGTTGAACTTTGATATCAGTACTGAAGGGTAACAAGGCATTCAGTTCCTCATAAGTGCGTTTGAAATTCATGAAATAAATATGAAGAGGCTGAGCAAAATTCCTTGCAAACCTAAAAAATACGAGAAATATTTTCTTTTCCAGAGAACAGAAAAAGCCAAATATTCCATTAGTTTTTTTATAAACTCACAGTGAGATACATGACGAATATACTCATTCTCAATAGAATTACAGATTTGCAAAAACAATTGAGCATAAACCCTTAGCCATTCAGCCCGAGTATCATCGATAGGAGGTTCTTTAGTTAAATGGTCATCATTAGAAATACTCCATAAATATAAACGAACAGTCTTACTCCAATCCAAATAATTAGTTCCATTTAGTTTTTGTTCAGTGATCTTAGACATAATGGGAATAACACTAGACATAACCATATTTTTTTTTCAGCCGCCATCATAAACCTAAGAAAATAACCGGCAAGAATCAGCAATAGAAGCAATACCCAAACAATAAGAAATCACAGTTGGTAGCACTTAAATATCAACTTATACAAAGGACAAAGAAAAAAGACTTTCCTAATGGGCAAGTAAACACCATAAGAGTAACACCAAGGCCCTGGCGATCGTCAAAAAGAGACCGGTGAAAGCAAGTTCGTCACTCAACAAGGGTGACTTAGGGTTCACAGCCGCTACTCACTCAGGCAACGAAAAAAAATTAGAGCTGCTCACTTAGGCAACAAAGGGAAGAAACCAGAAAATGCTGCCCACTTGGGCAATGGAAAAATCAAAGCTACTCACTTTGGCAGCAAAAGGAAGAAACTAGAAAATAATTTCAGAATGGAATTAGTGTCCCAACTTTGATACCATGTCAATAAGTCCATGGGCCTTGAGAGTGTTAGTCCACACACACACATATAGACTTATAAATAAGGTTGAGCCTATGTAACACGAAACCAATTGGCTTGTGTTAAGGTCCAATCTACACCACTTATAAGCCTTTTATTGTTTTCACACATTTTTAATGTACGATTCCAATAACATCCATTAGTATTGTGTCTGACAGACTAGTGGAAATGACAATACTTCGTCTATTCATGATTTTTAGGATTTAAAAGCATATCCCTTGGCCATTGGACGTACTCCTTGTCTTTGATGGCCATTAGAATCTCATGCCGCTTGGCGTTAAGAGGGGTTAAATTTGACTCCTGAGAGGGGGAGGGGTGAGAGGTCTCTTGAAGGCTATTTGTGGAGATCTGACAGAAAGGGCAATCATACTTCTTCTGGCTCTCTTAAGAGGAGAATTCTCTTCTGGCTATTCCTTCCTCTTATATGCAAATGTACTGGTCCGAAAAGCAGCATCCTGCTTGATATACTTCTCGGCCCATTCCATGAGTGCAGTTAAATCCATTGGTTTATTCTTTGATAAAGAATTAAAGAAAGGCAAACTGTTAGTCCCCTTTTTGATAGCTTCGATGGCCTAGGAGTGATTCCAATGGGTAATTTTCAAGGCCTCCATATTGAACCTCGCTATATATTCTCATAGGCTCGCTCCCCTATTTTGCACAATTGTCTCCAAATAAGAGGTTTCCCTTTCAGCAGGTATGCTTGACACAAATCTACTAACGAACTTTTGCAAAAGTCTCCAAATGAGTATATAGTTTTTGGTGCAAGATGGTTAAACTAAGATTCAGCAGCTCCCACGAAGGTGGTTAGGAACATCTTGCATAAGATTGCATTGGAACGGGTGTAAAATTCCACAATGGTCTTGAACTTCATCATGTAGTCTCATGGATTGGTTATACCATTGTATGTTGGCAAACTGTGCAGTTTTAACTTGCTGGGCATAGGCTCTTTCTGTATGTATTCAGAAAAAGGTAAAGATACATCTATAATAGGATCGATTAATGGAGCTTTTCCTTCTTGAGCTCTTTTCCAGTCCATAAACTCTTTAACATCTCTCTCTTAATCACTAGTGTGGTACGATGAGTGATCCAAGCTTCTTCTTCTTCCTCCCATGTATTCTCTCATCTGTTCTCTGGAACCAGCCCTCTATCACTTCCTTGGATACTCCTTTTATGCTCGGCATGAGAGTAGGCTCTCAAACCCCTTCCAGATTTAGCTACATCCAAGAATGTTCTCTCAAACTCCTTTTAGTTTCAACTATATCCCGAGAATGTTCACCATTCCTGTTTTGGGCCTCAAGAGAATAAACCTCTCTTTCTCTTACAGCCCATCATTCCGTGGGAGATTTGAAATTAGACTGTTGGGTGGTCTGCTCTTTGTCTTGTAGAAGATGCCTTTTTTTAATGACTTGGGGAGTTTGAACATGAGGGTCCATAGTAAATGCTTTCCCTTAGTCTTGCTTCTTATGCACTTCAGTAATGTAGTTCACCTTCGTCATCAAATCATAGAGAAAATCCACATTAACTTCAACGTTTCTGGGTGGAGCAGATCCAGATCTTATTACCCATCTACCATCTCTTTCTTCATACATTCTGCCTCTACTCCTACTAGAAACATCCAATCCCACCATTTCGACCCCTGAGAGTCAGTTCCCTTCTCACTCCAATCAATAATTTAGGTGAAAGAAGGATAGCTCTCTTATCTCGGACAACTATTCTTCCCATAGACGGCGCCAATTGATGGTTCTTGTACCTTTTGGTCTTAACTATAGTATAGAATTAGTCAATGATAAACTCTATAACACACAAATAAGCTAAATGAGGAAGGGCTTAGTATGCTTAAGACCCCTCTGATGGTTAAGTCGGTAAGAATGGTTCTATCATTTTTTCCTCAGCATGGAGAAGAAGAATAATGAAGAAAAAGAAAGAATGCCTTTGGTGCATGGTTTCTTGTGCGTGTGGTTCGTAAAGAGGGTGAGTCACGTAAGGGTTATTGAGCGGGTAGAGACAGATGTCGCGAAATGATTGGTTGCAAGTCTCTCATGAGAAGGGTAGATGTTAGTAAAAGTAGGCACTTGAGTGGTTAGGGAACTGTGCAGCTAAGAGAAAATGTGATTGATGAGTATGCCAGCTAAAAGTATGGGTAGCATTTAATATGGTGAACATGCAGGTACAGTTCTCGACCAGAGGGAGGTGAAGACACGAAGAGAGTTTTCTCCTAGTATTAGAGGTTCAAGAGGGAGTGAGCCTGGATGAAGAGGTATCCTTGTGAGAGACCTCTCAAGTCAGAGAAGAGGGTCCTTCATGGGAGTAAATAAGTCAAAGCAGTCTACATGTCACTCCACGTGTCCTCTGTGGATTGATTGGAGGTTTTTGGAGTATCATCATTAGTGTTTGCACAACATGCTTTGGGAGCAAAAAATTTTGATGAACACATGGGATTGAAAGAAGTAGGTGCAAGTATTGTTAAAAGATATCAGGGATTACCATTGGCAGCTAAAGCTCTTAAGGGCATCTTACACTGTAAATTAGATCACAACGTGTGGATGGATGTGTTAAAGAGTGAGATATGAGATTTACCAGAAGATAGAAGCAACATCCTGCCAGCCTTGAGGTTGAGTTATTTTCATCTTCCTTCGCACCTAAAGCAATGCTTTGCTTACTGCACTATTTTCCCTAAGGATTATGAGTTCGATGCAAAGGAATTGGTTCTGTTATGGATGGTTAAGGGTTTTTTATATCAACCAAAGTATGAAGCGAATGGAAGGCTTAGGCCATCAATATTTTCATGAATTATTGTCAATATCTTTTTTTTAACAATTTGGGAGTAATATATCACGGTATGTCATGCATGATCCATTGAATGACTTAGCTCGGCATGTTAGTGCAAATATATGTTTTCAGCTGGGAGATAATATGGGGGATGATAAATCATATGCTCATCTTTCACTTAATGTGTATATGACACATGGCAGAAATTTGAAGTCTTTCATAAAATGAAGAGTTTGCGAACAGTTTTAGCATTGCCTACAGTAGTAAGTTATTCATTTTACCACTTGACTTGTAAGGTGTTGTATGAATTAGAGCCAGAATTAAAATGCATGAGGGTATTATCATTAGCAAGCTACCAGTTTAAAGAGTTGCCAAGTTCTATTGGAGCCTTAAAGCATCTACGATATCTCAACTTATTTGGTACTCATATTAAAAGGTTGCTTGAATCAGTTGTGCACTTGCTAAATCTGCAAACAGTGAAATTATATGGGTGTAGTAAACTTACTGAGCTGCCATTGGGCATCTGCAACTTAAAGAATTTGAAGTGCCTTGATGTCTGTAATAAAATTCAATTACGAGTGATACCACCGAAAATTGGTAACTTGAGAGATCTACACATGTTGACCAAGTTTCTTGTGAGAAAAAAGAATGGATTAAAGTTGACAGAGCTGAAAAAATTATCGTCTGGAGGGAAGGCTTAATGTTGAAGGGCTACAAAATGTGATAGATATTGGAGATGCAGATTTTGAGTATCTAATGGAGAAGCACAGAATAGTAATATTAAAATTGAAATAGAATTTCCTTTTCAGCGGTTCAAGAAATTCAAGTGGTTTTGAATTCGTTGAGGCCCCATCATGAAAATCTATTAAGCCTTTCAATTAGCAGTTATGGGGAACATAATTGGCATTGTGGATAGGATATCCCAGATTCAGTAAGATGGTGAAGCTAAGCCTCTATGACTATAGGAATGTCACGTCACTGCCACCACTGGGACAATTAAGTGCACGTAGAGAGCTGAGCATAGAAGGGGTGAATAGAGTGAAAGACGTGGGTGTTCAGTTATATGGGAATAGGTTATTATGTTTCGTTTGTCTTGAGACTATAAGAATTTGGCAGATGGAGGAGTGGGAGAAATGGTGTTTTCCTGATGATGTGAATGAAGAGACTTCAGTTAGATTCCCTAAACTTTGTGAACTTACAATAGTTAATTGTCCAAAGCTTGTTGGGAAACTGCCCAACTATCTTCCATCGCTCCAAAAACTATGTGTTGAAAGGTGTCAAGGGACTTTTGTCAGAAATATTTGTGAGCTTACCTCTCTTACAAGTTGAAAATGAAAGAGGTTTCAAGGCTTGTAAGTTTAAATGAAGCGCATATAGAGGACTTGGTGGCACTCCAATATTTAACTGTTGATGAATGTAATGAATTAAAGCACTTGTGGAATGATGGAACTAATTTAGACAAACTTGCTTCTCTAGAAAGTATAAAAATCCGGGAATGTAAGCAGATGGTGTCATTGGTAGATGGAGAAGAAGACCAATTACTATGCAATCTTCAAGAATTGATAATATCTGGTTGTGATAATATGGAGATAATCTTCAAGCCTTGCAATCTTCAGTTTGAGTGTTTAGATATCAGTGATTGTAAATCTCTTAAGTGGTCTCCAAATGTGGAGTTCCCTAATTCGCTCAAGAGTCTGGGTATTAGGATTTGTAATTGGGTGACAGAGTTAATGGAGTCTCTAAGCAGAAATTTGGATTCTCCAAATGGCTTCTCTCATCTTACAAAATTGGGCATTGGGAACTACAACCACGGTCTTCCCTCTTAATTGCAAAATCTATCATCTCTTCAGTCTCTGTCTATTAACTACTATGAGAATTTGGGGTCATTGCCCAGTTGGATGCAAAATCTCACCTCTATTAAACCATGATAATCGGAATCGCTGGTTGCTCCAGTGATGTACTCAGGAGAGAGATGACTATTTATTGTCGCTTAAAATCACAGAATCTTTGGATTTCTAAGGTAACTGAAAAGACGAACATCAAAATAAAAAGACTCTTCAGGAGTGAGACCTTAATTGCAGCAAAAGAGAGCTTTCAATGAATTATAAAATGAAGAAAAGAGAAGACGAACCAAAGCATGTTTTAATTGCTATTGAAATCAATTTTAATTGCTATTGAAATTTAGAAAACAAAACGAAAAGGGAAACAATAGGAAAAGAAGGATTTGAGATCGTTGGGTTGCTATGTTCAGTAGGCAGAGGGCTGTGTGTCGGAATTTTATGAAGCCATTTGTCAACTTATTGCAACATTATAGAGCTCAACTTTATATATTTTATATTTATATTTATATTTATTTATTTATATTTATATAGACACAGATAAGTTGCATCATCATGCTAATGTGGAATTTTGTTTTCACATTCCTTTACATTCGAAGTCTCCTAATGATTTTGATAACATATTTTCTTATTGTGGGTGTCAGGCGAAGATCCCTGATATTGAGAAGCGCTCAGATGTCGTTGCCACTGGACAGGCTAAGAAGGGTACTACTGAGTTTTTTTTTATTTTTATTTTTTTGACCAAAATACTACTTAGGTTCCTTTTTGTATATCAACCACTTTATGCTTTTTGTAGATTGGTTTTATAAACTTGTTATGCCTATGTTGTTACCATAATGTCACTCTTTCTTCGTATGCTGAAGCATGCCTGTGTAGGGCTGGAGTCCTACAACACCTCTTAATGTTTTCATCATTAAGTATAAACTGTATCTCATTTCCTTTTTTTTTTTTAAATATTACACCAATTTATTTGACATTTTTAATTACTAATGCATTTTAACTACATTTTCTACTATCATATCCTTATTTATACATACACTACTTTTGGGAATATACAAAACTAATAATTGATTGAAGAAATTATTATAAGGATAGTATAATATTTTAAACATATATTAATTATATTTCTTAATCTATGTGAATGATTCTTAAACGAAAATTAAAAACGAACAAATGAAGTATTAATGATTAAATTTTATTAGTTAAAATTTAATGCATCCTAAATATAGGTGATTCAAAAAAAAGGGTTAAGAGTTTTTCAATGAAAGGAAATTTAAAAATTGCCTTTTTTTCTCTTTCCATTTTTCTTAATTTGTTGTGCAATTTTTTTTTTACTTGTCATCAATACTATCATCTTTTTAGTTTTTTAATTTATTTATTTTACATGGTAAAAATATATTTTTGAATTTTTTTTATATTTAGCTTGTTTTTTACTTTAGTTTATATTCAATTTAATTATTAATGTAATCATATTTGTTTGGATAAAAATTTATAAATTTTTTTTCATAAATAGTGCTTTTGATCCCATCGTATGTGTAAGCTTTTTATTTTTTTTCTTTATGAAAATTTTAGGAAAAAATATCTTTTTCAAAATAAAAAAAAAAACTAATTTTGATGTTATATCAACATGATCAAATAATATTTGAAATATATATATATATATATATATAATTCACTAGATTTTGATTAATCTAGTTCTGTCACACAATATCATAAAGATTGCTAAGCAAAAGTAGTATAATAATTAATTTAATATAACACATATTATTACTCAAACTCAAAATATCGTTTAAGTATGAACAATCTTCACGAGCTAATCCAACGATTGTTGGTTATTCTCTTTTGACATGAAATCAATTATTTTTGGTCAAATATGATCATATGTATATACTTCTATATATTCCACACACCGTACTTATTATTATTATTTTTTAACAGTAGCAAGACGCAGCCTAGGACTTCAACATATATAAACACTGAATTTTTTTTTTTTGACCAATATATAAACACTGATTGCAGAAACATAATAAACAAAAAACAAAACACCTATCTATGGTTGGCAGAAGCCGGTTCAATTATTATCTCACAAATTGTTCTTTATTAAAGTTTAATTTTTTTGGTTTGTTGCTTGAACACCATATATAGTTTTAGGCTTTTTACAATGTTATTAAACGTGAGATTGATGTTTACTTGAAAGGGACTTTGGTATGCACTTTTTTCTTTTAATGACAATTTATCATCAATAAAACCTACAATTTTTTATGCTAACTTAATGTATTGTGGAACCTTAGATATTGACGTGCATATTTATTTTGTGCTTCGTTGTGCCTATTCTAATTGATGATTGCTGTATTTTCAAAAAAAAAAAAAAGATAATTGCTGTTCAAATTTGAATAATCTACTGGCAAACACTCGTTTCAGGATCTTCTAGGTATAATTAAAAAAAATTAGGAGATCTCTCAGATATTAAAAATATTATAAGTTCTTTTCATGCATTAAAAAAGGATTTAATTATTTTTATTTTATACAGCTTAAACAAGCAAGATATTGATAAATTTTAACATTTTTATTTTTATTTGAATAACTGATATTTAGAGTTCACTAAATTCTAACTAATTTTATTTGATGTGGACAAAACTGCAAAGATGACAAAATGTCAATCAGGAGCGAACAGATCCAATTTTGCTGCCTTTAGTGTTACTTAAGGGACGTTTGATTTAGCTGATAGAGGTTTTTTCTTAATCAGCTACAATTTAGGTGTTTGGTAAATTCCAAAATCAGCTGATTTTGGAGTTTTAGCTGCTAATTTGATAAGCTCTATTTTGGAGTTTTTCTCATCAACTGATAACTAATTTGTATTTATTTTTTATTTAGATTATTTTATCCTTATTTAAAAATAACTAGTAAAAAATAACTTTATTTAAATTTAAATTAAATATATCTAATTAATTTTTTTATAGTTCATAATTAAATAAATATTGTAACTTATAGTTAATAATTAAATAATTATTATATGTACACCGATAATTATTTTTAAAAAATTATACTATAATATTTATATTTAAAATTTTATTTTAAAATAATTTATATTAATTATTTTAATAATATAAATTAAAGACAATAATTTATTATTTATTACTATATATATATATTTCTTAAATAATTTGCATAAGTAAAAAATATTATAAGAAGTATATGAAATTATATTTACAAATAAATAATGCACTTAATAGTCATTTGACATACAAACAACAACAGCTAACAAAATTTTATTAAAAACTTCATATTTATCAGCTAACAGCTATTAGCTATCCACTATCCACTATCAGTAACTGCTATCAGCTATCAGCTGCTGTAAACAGCTAAACCAAACAGGAAAAATGAATCCTATTAAAAATAATTGCATAGCAAGATTTTCTAGTGCAAATGTTTTCTTTAAAAATAAGAAACAGGAAAGATGAATCCTATTAAGAAAATTTTACATTGGGAACCAAACAAAGAGCAAAGGATTTAACGAACAATTTCAATGATCTTGTCATTTGATAATGCAACATTTGGGTGTGTTAGATCGACTTGCATGCCCACTTGCTAGGGGGGCAACTACCACCCAAGCATGGAGATATTGCAACTTGTGAACCGAAAATTGAGGTACAGCTCAACCTGGCTAATCACTTTTTTGATATCTCTTAATTAAATTATATGTTCTTAAGCTCTTTTTTAATGGTAAATGTGTTTTTAATCTTGAATTTATTACTTTATTATCTGTTAATTAATTAATCCAAGTGGACACATTTTCGCTCTATAACATCTGTCTTGCACCACCAGTCTTTTGGGTCAATGTTAATTCTTAATTTAATTTATAAATCTAACTATTTGGCGGAGCTTTAAAAAAAAAAAAAAACTATTTGGCAGAGCAGAGTTATCTATCCTTTTTTATTTGATATTTTTATATTCGATTATTATATAAACTTCTACATAAAATGAGTAAAACTCTTTCTATACCTGTTTTTTATATAAAAAAATTTAAAACTTAAAACCTGAAATTTTTTAAATTTTTTATTACATATATCACTAAATGTTGATGTTATTTTAATAATAATATTCTAATTATCATTATACAAGACATATACGTGCACCACCAAAAATATAAGCAATGATCAATTGCTTCTTTTATATGTAGTTTTTTTTTTAAACCATAACTATTGTTCCACTCTTCAATTCAAAATAAAACTTCATAACATGATCAATTGATTTTTATGAACATTTACGAAAGTATAATCATCAAAATTTACCTTTTATTTGGTTAAATTCCACCAAGAAATTCATTTTATTTTTAAATGAATTTCAAATAAAATTCATTTCCAAATGAATTCTAAATTCATTTAAATCAAACATACTTCATTAATAAGAATTAATTTAGTTTCAAACAATTTCACAAAATTAAAAGATTGAAATTCGAAATAAATTTTACAAAATTTTCATTTAAAACCAAATATATTTACTTGAATTTGCAAATAAATTCCATAAAATTTTATGAAATTCATTTAAACTGAATAAACCCTTAATATTTTTACATCAAAATTGTTTATACATTACATCAAGAATTTATATTAATGCTCATCAGCAAAGAATTATATTATACTATTGACGTAATAGTCTAATGATTGAATCTTTTTAAGAGGATACTTATTATTTAATGAATTAATTAAAGTTTTATCTTTCAATTGCTAATATATATGTGGCCTAATTACTAAAATTTTATATGACATTTATCAAATTTCAAATTTAAATTGTAACTTTTTCTTTCATGCTATAATACCAAAAAAAAAAAAGAATAATATATCTCCATTTGTTTTTTACCAAATTTTTTTAAGAGAAAAAAATGAATCATTCATTCATTGAAAATTGAAAGTATTTCTTGATAAAAGAGATAATATAAATAAAACTACAAATCAAAAAGTACCAAAATATAAACAATATTTATAAATAAAAATAAATTTTTTACTGTTATTCTCCAATTGCGTTGACAATACTTTTTTATTTTACAGTTTAGCAAACTGTATACTCCACTCTATAATTTTAATTAGCCACAAATTGATTCCTTTGTTCTAATTCGTAAAATTTTCACGATAGAGAAAAATATAAAATCAACAAACGAATAATATTTCATAAAAAGTAAAAACTACATGAAGTAAAATTTAAAAATTTTATCAAAAAATAAATAGAAGAAAGATGTTAAAAGCTGTATTTATTAAATAAAAAATATAATAAAAGGTAAAAAAAGACATTGCCGATCTAAAAAATATTAATCCGAAGTCATCAAAAATTAAAATTTTTTTATTTCTGCCAAAGTTAAAAATTGCAATTAGAAATCTAAATCCTACTAATACAATTTAATTTAATTATTAAATGGGTTGTCCTTATCTCAATATGTTCACTTACACTTTTTATTTTTTGGATGCATGTGTTATTTTTTTTTATAATAAAAAAAAAAAAAAACTGCATACTAACAAGATATTGTTTTTGAAAGTTCTAAGTTCAACGGAGCCACCTGTCCAATTTGATGACCACATCTCTCTTGTCAAAGTTCTAAGTTTTAAGTCAAAGATACCAAAGAGAAAGAAAATAAGTAATTATTATTATTACTATTATTATTATTTGTGATAAGTTCCATACATGCTGATGCCATCATTTGAATTTCTCAACTCTTTTATGGTCAAATTGCACACTCAGTCCAATTCAAAACTAACCCCATTTAACTTCTCAAAACTTCCATTTCAATGGACTCATTTAAAAATCAAAAGATAAATTTATATCTAATTAAAATTATTGACTACAACATATACAATTAAAGAATAATAATAAAAAATTTTATAATAATAAAATTTTATTTTATTTCTTTTTAATTATATTTTTATTTATATTATATTTTTAATTTTCAATGAATAAATTTTTCATCTTTTCTAAAAAAAAATAATTAGATTTTCAAATATTTTGATGAATTATGTCAAAGAAATCAATTAGTTGGTAAACAAATACGTGACAGTGAAATAAAATAGATGCAAATCCATGATAGTGAAGTAAAATAATTAAATTCTTTACGTAATTTTATTAGTTATACTAAATAATTGATGCCGTAATTCAACAAATAATTTATAACTAATCAGAATTTACAACCTTGACTTTTTTTATCAATAGATCGAAAAAACAATCATAGTAAAAAAATTCTTTGAACTTGTTCAAAACTTTTAACCTTTTCCAAAATTAGAAGATAATATATTTAAATTTTAAATTAAAATTTAAATAAATTATTAAACAATTATTAAAAAAGAAAGAAAGAAAGAAATAAACCATACAAGTTGCTAGTATGACTTGGACTAAAACAGAACAAAGGGCCATATGATATATTTGATAGATCATACCGTCTTTGTTGACTCCCAAAAACATTAAGGAGACTTTGAGAGCTTTCTTTTGAACAGATGGGACAAAAAAAAAATCATTAATTTGCAATTATATACATTACGTATTGACTTCCTTGACTTAAAAATTCATATTTTATGATTGCATTTTTTCTTATCTGATTACGTTCACATAGAGGACATGACCACAAGATGATTTACATAAAAAAGTACCACAAAGCTAGCTATAAGAATTAAGGGAATCAAGTTTTGATCGTATTTATGGTTCAATTTAAAAAAAAAAAAAA
>CATIWM010078402.1:0-29259 GCA_949671775.1 Mallotus repandus
ATAAGTAGCAAACGATTAAAAACAAAATTGGACCAAAAGAAGAATAAAGACAAAAACGAAATAAAAAATGAAATAATCAGTAAAGTAACATATTTTCAAAAAAAATCAGTAGAACAACATAAAAGAAATAAAATAAAAAATAAAAGAAGTGAAATAGAATTAAAAATAAAATAGTAGATGAAAATGTTTGGATGCAGTATTGATTCCTCCTCAGAGTTGATTTTTTTATTTTATTTTATTATAAAAAAACATAGGGAAGAACTTTTTTTTTAGCGTCCAAAGCGGACCCCCCCCCCCCCCCCCCTTTATTTTTCTTTAGAAAAGAGCCTCCCCTTAAATAAAAATACATAGGGTTCTTATCAACTCAAGAGACCCCTTCTCATCGCAGGAGATAAAAGTTTTATTTATTATTACTTTTTAAAATTTTAATCCAAAAATAACCTGATATTATTATCAAGATAAAAATAGTCTCTCTCTTATTATTTTTATTATTTTCAAAATATTCTTCCACCTATCAAAATTCAAGAAAAATCAAAATCACCGTTGTGTAATTCCGACCAAAATTGTGTATTTTCAGTCAAAAATACATAATTCTGATCGGAATTATGCATTTTTGACCAGAAAATGCATAATTCCAATCGGAATTCTACATTTTCAACTGAAACCGAAAATGTACAATTCCGATCAGAATTGTACATTTTCTTATCAAAATGTGTAATTCCAATAGGAATTACACATTTTTTATTAGAATTACATAATTTTGATCGATGATTTTTAATTACAAAATAACCCTTGAAAAAATAAAAAACTTTACAATTAGGTCTTTAAAAAAAGTTACAATTGCGTCCTAAAAAATGCAATTAAGCCTTAAGATCCGAAATTCAAATACTGGATACCTATTTGCAACAAATTTTCATCATTTGAGTCCTCTGTCGCATCCACACTCGACTATCCGAAAATTGGGTGCTTACACCTATTATTGTTTGGATCCGCAAACTTCAAAGATTCTTGTATCTGGACATGTGAGGTTTGTAGAGTTAGTCTTTCCTTTTCAAAGTATAACTCCTCAAGAGTCTCAGCTTGTATCAAATTCTATAGCCACTTGGATACCGCCACCCCTACACATACCTTAATCATCTCCTTAGCCACTCATTACGTCATCTCTGGTGGAAGTCTCACAGCAACCGCAATAACCAACCAATACCGTAGCTCTCCCACCTCCTGCAATGCAACCCCACCCACACATACCATGACCACCAAATCAAAAAATAATATTCACAAGCCATTTCAAAAACTCAATCTTCATACTCAACTTTCTACCTTCTATGACCTTGAACTAGCAATGGTTTCTCAAGCCCCTAAAAGTCCAAAATGGCACAAAGCCATGGCAGATGAATTTAATTCCTTGATTACAAATGGGACTTAGGAACTGGTTCCACGAGAAAATAGCCATAATCTTTTTGGATGTAAATAGATTTTTTGTACTAAACAAAACTCTGATGGCTCTATTGATAGGTACAAAGCCCGTTTGGTTGCTAAAGGATTCAATCAATGTTCAATGGTGGACTATTATGACACCTTCAACCCTATAATGAAGCCAACAACTGTCAAACTTGTCTTAAGCATTGCAATAGTGAATGGGTGGAAAATAAGACAGCTAGACATCAACAATGCTTTTTTACAAGGAACTTTATTTGAAGATGTTTACATGGCTCAACCTCCGGGTTTCATTGATCATGACAAACTGGAACATGGTTGTAAGCTATGAAAGGCAATATATGGTCTCAAGCAAGCACCTAGGGCCTGGTACCAAGAACTTCGCAATTATCTTATTCAAGTTGATTTTAAGAACTCACTTGCAGATACCTCTTTGTTTGTTTATAAAAATGCTACTGATGTTATTTATCTCATTGTTTACATTGATGATTTGATTTTCATTGGAAGTGATGTTTCGGTGTCAATGATTTTATAGCTACTCTTGCCAAGAAATTCTCTCTAAAGGATCTCGAACTCTTATCTTATTTCCTGGTAATTTAAATTATTTCTACACCTGAAGGGATTATTCTCTCTCAATGAAGGTACACTCTAGAATTGCTTGCTAAAGCTAAAATGCTTAAGGCAAAAATAGTACAAATGCCCCTTGCTGCCAACAGCAATCTCACACTGAATTCTGGCACTACTCTGACTGATGCTACCGAATATAGAGCTCTTGTTGGTAGTCTCTAATACTTGCTCATTACCTGACCAGACATTGCATTTGATGTCAACCGTCTATCCTAATATATGCAAAACCCAACAACAGAACATTGGGTATATGTCAAATGCCTCTTGTGTTATTTGCTTAGGACTGCTTTTGATGGTATACACTTGTCTTGCCATTCCACTCTTAGTGAGCGGTAACAAAGATGATCTCACATCTACTAGATTATATGTCATTTATCTAGGCAAGAATCCTATATCTTGGTGTTTAAAGAAGCAACGAACTATAGCATGTTCTTCTATTGAGGTAGAGTATCAGTCCGTTACTCATACAGCTATTTACACATTTAATTGCCTCAGTGTCTGGTGATTTACTGTGATAATGTTGGAGCTACACAACTTTGTTCTAATTCTGTATTCCATTCTCTCATGAAGCATGTTGTTATAGATTTTCATTTCATTCATGATTTAGTTCAAAATAGAACTCTGCATGTGGCACATGTTTCCTTTGCAGATCAGCTTATTAATGCTTTAACAAAGGCTTTAACTTGCTCACAATTTCATCTCTTTAGAGACAAGATTGGACTTTCTAGATAACATCCATCTTGAGGGGCATAACAATTGTATATGGTTCCTAGAATCAAGGAACCACTGTGTAAATCTATTTAAATTAATTTATTTAGATTTAGTTGTTTAGTTTTTGTTAGTTGACTTTCATTAGAATAGGATCTTTAGTTGTAATTCATGATGTTTATATTCTTCTCTCAAAGTTCAATACAGATGTATCAATTCCTTTCATCTCTCAATCTGTTATCCACTATACACTTCTTACATATGGATATTATAAAACAAATTTAGGTTAAAACAAGTTCTGAAGTACTTGCTTGCTTGAGACCTTAACCAGTTAATGAAATTCTTCATATTCTTGCAAGAATTACCACTCTTTCCAACATTTTTCAGTGGTAATTATTTTCATTTCCAAAGCTTTGATCTTCAACTTCTCATCACTGAATACTTGCTCTACCTTGTTCTTAATTTCTTCTCAAGTAGTAATTCCATTTTCATCTCGAATGAACTTCAACCCCATCTTCCAAACATCATAAATATAGCTCTCATTAAGAAATTGATCCGCCAAAAATGGCCAACACAGAAAAGGTACACCATTCTACAGTGGAGTTCCAGCTACAATGACTCAAGAAACAGTCATTTGCAGGGTGACTCAAAATCTTCTACTGAGGTGCCCATTGAACCATCTGCCCAGTCGCTACTATTCTCTTATGAAATCCCTCAGGAAAGGCATTAGGCTCATTTGAAATATCAGGCCTCACGACCCACAAGAATGGCTTAGATGATATTTCAAGTCCGAGTGCTAATTCTTGAAATTGGTTTTTATCAAAAAAAGCCAAGCTACCAAATGCAACATAAAGCACTGCCTTGGGCAATTGTTGGTCTACCCATTGTAAACAAGATGAATCTCTAGGCCAAAAATGTCCTGCTAAGTTTCTAAATTTATTGCTTGCAAGAAATGGCCCTATAGTAGATTATTTGGGGAGAAGTCGAATGCTCCGGGCTCAATATCATATGCTGAATTACAAATCATCCAATCTACCATTTTTGCAGAATTTATGCTTCTAAAAAGAAAACCAAATCAAAATTTTATTGAAGTTGAGTCACCCACATGCCAGAGGAATTTTGCATTGGTCATGTCAGGCATTGGTGGACTAGGAGCCAATTGGAGCATTTGGTTCTTCAGAACATTTCCTTATAAATAATGAAAATTATGTCAAAAATCATATCAGTTTTTAATTTCTTTATCTTCATTGACATGTCAAGTTCCCAATATTAATACAATTAATCATCAGAGGAAATCTATAAAATATTATTCAAGTTAATAGAGAATCTCACCTTCATTGTTAATGACTCCATCATTAATTAACTTTTGAAAACTCTGAAGTACGTCCAGTATAGCCACTGATGCAGGCCAAAAAGTGGCTCGTTTAATTTTCTTCTTCTCTGCTACATCCAAAGTGAATCCAACACATATCAGTAATGGCACAAGTAATCTTTTCATCTTCTGATGCATTAGCATTGATCCTGTCAATGAGCTCCTCAAGTATTCCAGGCATGACCCAAAAAATTGATTCTGTTAACTTCACAAGCTCTTTCCTATCTTCCAAGAGCTCTCATCAATTTGGGATCGAAACTAAATTAATCCAATCATCATCAAGATAATCTTTCTCTGCTAATTTTGCAGTCATGACCCTCCTATGATTGTACTCTGTGTTAACAAAAGTGTTCTTGAATCCTTGTTTAGCTAAGCATTGTGATAGTTCCATCAATGGAATCACATGGCCTTATGTTGGATAAGGTATGGCTAGAATATATGGGTTGCCCATTTTTTTCTTGATGCTTTCAGTGTTTGCATCTAATACCCCTCAGGTGTATTCCTATTCAACTAATAACTTATATTCCTAATTAAAAGTAACTTGCAAATCAAGGAAGACCAAATCCAAATTGGAAAAGGTGTCCCTCATTTGAAAGAGTCCCTCATTAGGAAGACTTCTGGATCAGGAGGAACTATTTCAAGTAAGGGCAAATCCTACAAGGAAGAGGAATCTTATTCCTCTCAGGTTTGAGCATCCTATTCTCTATAAACACTCCTCACCTCTTATCATATTATTCTATTCTATTCTTTTAGCTCTCTATTCTCTCTAAATTTTCTCTCTTCCCTCTCTGACTTAAGCATCAGAGGGTTTGTAGGGGAAACCCTATATCTCACCTTACTTCTTTGTTGATCGCTTGGCCACAGGACTCAGAGGTTCCAAAAATTAAGCTATCAAGTGGCGCCGTTTGTGAGAATCTCTTGAGTGAAGGCCATTGTTATTGAGCTAAAGTAAAGTTCACACCATGACATCTAGTCCACCAGCAATGGATACCCAGATCAATCCATCAGGAGCAACCTCAGACGCTCTAATCAATCTATCAACTCCTATTCCTCTCATTAACCCGTCGGCCCCCATCTTGCCCATTGATCCATTAGCCCTTATTCATCATGTGGAACCGTCCTCTCAAATCCCTTTTATCAGAGCTACCCAAGGATAGGCGACCCCAAGCACGAGCTTTCCTTATTACACTCTGCTACATTATACTAGCTGACTTATTCCTTATGTACCTTTCCTAAGTCTTTCAGGAACCCTCATCACACGCACACCAGACCTAAACACAATGGCCCAGACACTCAACCTGCCTCCCATAAATAAAGAGGCAATAATCCAAAACATCCAAGCCCATATGACCCTCATGCAACAACAACTGAATGGCTTAATTCAAGAGAATAATCTTGGAGCTGCTAATCTAGAGAATAATGTGATCATACAACCTGTGGCATCTCAGAGTGGTCCAATAAGCTCAAAAAGATCCAGAAGGGGAGTTAAGTACAAGTCATCCTGCCTTAGATGATTCCCAGATATCTCAGAACATAGAGCAAGCAATCCAAAAAGCTTGGATAAGGCTAAGAAAGGAAGATGAATGTGTCTTGGAGGGAACAACAACCTTTATAAGCAGGATAATCAGATTCGAAATCCCATCCAAGTTCAAACTACCTCAACTGGACCAATTTGATGGCACCGAAGATCTAGTCATCCACATCTCTTAATTTTGAACTAGGATGATGCTCGATAATGTGAATAATGGAATATTGTGTTGAGTCTTCCCAAGTACACTCACTAAAACTGCTTAGAGGTGGTTTCACCAACTTTCTAAAAATTATGTTTCATCCTTTGAAGAATTGGTAGAGAAATTTAGAACTTGATTCATCACTAATTTCCCACCTACAAAAAATATAAATGATCTCCAGACGTGCAACCAGGAAGCCATGGAATCACTTAGAAGCTACTTAGACATATTCAATAAAGTTGCCATGCAGATCAAGAACATAAGTGATGAAGTGGCTATAGAGGCAATGAAAAATGGAACACGGTTAGGAAAGTTGAAAGATAAGATCAAGACTAAAGAGCCCACCACCTTCTCTGAGGTCATGTCTATGGCAATGAAATTAATAAAACTAGATGAAGACAAAAGGTTATGGCGGGATGATGACAGAATAACCTTTAAAAGAGATGAAAGGCCCGGGCTAAGGAGATCTAGAGCCCAATGTCCTTACATTAGAGGTTTGGCATGAAACTTGACAGGCAGATTTAGGAAAGAAATTGAAAATTACACCCCTCTGAATGCCCCAAAATCACAAATCCTCATATGGATCAGAGCAAATATGGTAGGAATTCCTATACTAAGAAGATTGCGCCCTAATAAAAGAGCAATGCAAGACTGAAGATTCTATTGCCAATATTACCAAGAGTATGGCCATGACACCGACGGTTGTCGAGAATTATGAAGAGCCATAAAACAACTAATACAAAACGGTAAACTCAAAAAATTCACCGACACATCTCGAAGACACTAAGACTCCAAGGACGAGAATGTAGATAAGTTGGAAGTAAAAAAGGCTCAAAATGAAGTAGCCAGAGTCATTAATATGATAGTTATAGGAGAAGTACCTAAAGAAAAAAGGATGAAAAGAACTCAGAGAGAATAAAGTTAGTTGCAAAGGCCAACTATCACATTCAGACCAAAAGATGGAGAATATGCCCGACATCCAAAATTATATGGTGAAAAGGCTTCTGATAGATGATGGAAGCACTGCCAATGCACTCTCATGGAGCACCTACCAAGCTATGGGAGGCTCAATCACTGATCTTAGAACCATTAAGAATCCCATCACAAGCTTCTGTGGAGGAACAACTCAGCCTGTGGGGATAGTGGAACTGGCAGTAGAATTTGGAGACTGAGAAGCTGGAGAGATAAAAATAGTCATATCTCTGTTCAACATCGTAGACCTTCCACTCACTTATAATGGTACCATTACAAGACCCATTTTATACAAAATCGATGCAGCCACAAGCATTAGGCGATTGACCGAGTTATAACCATACGTGGAGATCAGTCCATGGCAAAATAGTGCTATCAATTGGCTGTCAAGCCCAAGCTGGAAGCATTCCCCCTAGCATCTTTAGAAATAAAAAATTAAGGTGCCAATCTAGAATCAGTTGAGCAAGTTCAGACGCTACAAATAGACGGAGGCAAAACAGTCAAAATTGGAAGCAAGCTTGATGAAAACATTAAGAAGAGTATCACTGAAGTTCTTAGCAAACACTTAAATATCTTTTCCTCAGAAGCAACTGAGATTGTAGGGGTAGATCCTTGGATTGTGTGACATAGCCTGAACATCCTACCAGGAATGAAACATGTAATCCAAAAGAAGAGGAAATTTATGCATGAAAGACAGAAAGTGATTGCCGAAGAAATAAGAAAGCTATTAGATGATGGATTTATAAGGGTAGTTATACATCCGAAATGGGTAGCCAACATAATCTTGGTTAAAAAAGCCAATGGGAAGTATAGGACGTGTGTTGACTACACAGACATAAATAAAGCATGGCCTAAAGACAGCTACCGATTGCCAATAATTGATCAGCTGGTAGATTCAACCACCTGCCATAATTTATATAGCTTTATCGATGCTGCTCAGGGGTACCACCAGATTCCAATGAATAAGGAAGATGAAGAAGAAAATGTCATTCATCACTCATGAAGGCCTTTACTATTACAAGGTCATGCCTTTTAGATTGAAAAATGCTAGAGCTACTTACCAAAAGCTGATGAATCGTGTATTTTAAGACTAAATTAGGAAGAATATGGAAGTGTACGAGGATGGCATCACAGTCAAAAGCCATCAATCAGAACATGCCGAGGATCTCGAGCAAATCCTTAGTATACTGGACTAATACCAGATCAAGTTAAACCCAAACAAGTGTGTCTTTAGAGTAAAAGCAAGGAAATTCCTAGGCTTCATGATTTCACACAGAGGAATAGAAACAAACCCGGAGGAGATGGAAGCTATTCTAAACATGAAAGCTCTGAAGTCACTACACAAGCTTCAGAAACTCAATGGCAAAATCACTGCTCTCTGAAGGTTCATCTCATGCTCAACAAAGAAGTGCTTACCCCTATTCCGAGCCTTGAAGAATTCCAAAAAATTTGAATGGAATGATGAATATCATGCAGCTTTTGAAGAAATTAAGAAGTTCTTGACCTCACCTCCATTGCTCAGCAGACTAGTCCCAATCGAGACTTTATATTTGTATCTTTTTGTTGGTAATGAGTCTATAGCCTTAGTATTAGTACGAGCAAAAGGGAAACCAACAAAGCTCAATCTACTATGTCAGCAAGATCCTCAGAGGCTCAGAGATCCGATATCCCAAATTAGACAAGCTCACCATGATAGTCATTCAAGTATCCACGAAGCTCAGACAGTACTTTCAAGCCACTCAATAGTAGTCAGAACTAACTTCCTTTTGAGGAAAATTCTACAGAGGCCAAAAACTTCAAGACGTCTGGTCCAATGGTCAGTTTAGTTAGAAGAATTTGACATCAGCTACGAGCCACACCAATAAATAAAAGCTCAGGCACTGGCAGACTTTATCCAAGGAATGACTATTAAAGAAACAGTTTCTCATTCATACCCAGAATGGAGACTATATATAGACAAAGCATCGGGAACACAAAATTGTTCTGATTGGACTGAGCAAAGTCAAAATTAAATATACAGTTCAAATAAAGTATAATGCCACCAATAATGCAACTGAGTATGAAGCACTACTCATAGGCCTCAGGTTGGCCATAGAAATTCGAGCTGAGCATCTCAAAGTATATTCTGACACCTAATTACTGGTTAATCATGTAAAAGGCACATATCAGGTTAAGAAGCCGAGCATAATCAAATATACGGAGAAGGCAAAATAGCTCCTAAAGAAGCTAGAATATGAAGGAGGATAATGGGAAATACAGAAAATTCCCAAAAGTGAGAACACAAAAGTGAATTTATTGGCCAAATCAGCGTCAGAAGGCAACCAAGTATTTTAAGAGCTCGAATTAACTCAGGAACTCACCAAGCTGAGCATTGAGGAAGTAAAAGTAATGAATACTCAAGAAGTGGCTGAATAGATAAAGTTAATTATACGATGCCTAAAGCAAGGCATTTTACCTGAAGATAAGCTTAAAGCTCAAAAATTGAAGAACAAAGCTACACACTACTCCATGTATAATGGAGAACTTTATAGAAGGTCTTTATCACACCCATGGTCAAAGTGTGTGTCTCCAGATGAGGGGGATTACATACTTAGGAAAATTCATGAAGAAATATATGGAGCTCAAGAGGCTCAAAAATTGTTAGTTTGAAAGGCATTATTACAAGGCTACTACTGGCCTAGCATGTCAAAAGATGTGTATCAGCTTATTAAAAAATATCTCAAGTGTTAGCAGTTTGCTCATCTAACTCACAACCTTTCAACACTTAACATCCAATTGGAAGTCTATGGCCTTTTGCTATTTGGGGAATGGATATCCTAGGTCCATTCCCAATCTCCACATCTCAAAAGAAGTTCTTGATAGTAGCTATTGATCACTTCACTAAGTAGATAGAGGTAGAAGTTGTTGCAATCATCAAGGAAGCTCGGATCCAGCATTTCTTTTGGAAAGAAATGATTTACAAATTTGGCATACCTCATACTTTAATCACAGATAATAGGAAGTAGTTTGACAATGAAAAGTTTAAGACATTCTTTTCAGGATTGGGCATCAAGCTCAGATTCACCTCTGTAGCTCACACTCAAATGAATGGACAAACAGAAGTTACTAACAGAATCATCATACAAGGGCTAAAGAAAAGGCTAGATGAAAAGAAAGAAAATTGGGTGGAAGAACTCAACAATGTCATTTGGGCATACATAACAATACCCAAAAGCTCAACAGGAGAGTCACCCTTTAGGTTGACATATGGAATCGATGCAGTAATACCTATACAGATCGACTCATCAAGTTATTAAGTCTCCCAAGAGTTTGATCTAGACATTAATTATCTTAATACTTAAATATGCTTAGGCTTGCTTGAGGAAAGAAGGGAGCAAGCATCTATAGTCTTAGAAGCTCAAAAATAGAGAGTACCCTGGTATCATAATAAACAGGTCTGACCAAGACAATTCAAGGTCGGAGATCTCGTACTGAGAAGAGAAGATATAGGCAAAGGTAGTTTCAAAAATAGCAAGCTCACACCTATCTGGGAAGGTCCTTATTAAGTCACAGAAAAAGCTACAAAGGGCACGTATAAAATAAAGGATATGCAAGGGAAAGAACTGTCTTGATATTAGAACTCAGATAGCTTTAGAAAATTATCAGTAAAGAAATTGTACTTAGACAAAAGATGAACTCCAATAAAATAAAAGTACCATTTCATTCATTTTTAATTGTTTCTACAAAAGAGGAAAACACTTTAAGTATTTACATTAGCTTCAGACTCAGGAGGCACTAAGCTAGTATCAAATGAGACATTTACATCTTCTAAAGTTGGAATCTCGGACACCACAGTAGTAGTAGTAGCTGGGCCAGCCTCAGCTGATGATTTCTCTCTAGGATGGTTAAGACTCGTCAGTTGCTCAGAAGTAGACCCCTCAACAGTGGTTGTCTTTTTGACGACCCTTAAACCTTTTTTGTGCTTTTGGGTAGCTTCACTGGCAACTTCATCCATATCAGCCAATTTGGCTAAGTTGTTTGGTGTTATCTTATCGAACTTAGAGAAGTCCAAATTAGGACACTGAGTAAGCATAATTCTTTTACACTCAGACCTGTACGCCTTAAGGAACCCTAATATCATATCTTAATAAGACTTCAGGTGATCCTTCTGACCTTCTTTTTCTTTGGCCAGCTTTTCCTTTAGGTCAGCAAGTTCAAAATGTTGCTTCTCTATCCTCTTAGTAAGTTAAGCCTGGGTATGCTCGAGCTCTTGGATCTTCTTCTGATGGAACTCCAGCTCAGACTTGGCCTCTTCAAGTTGTGCCTCAATGAGTTACACCGCGCGTTTTGCTATCCCCAACTTCTTCTCATAGTCCCCGGCAATGGTACCAACCTCGGCTTCCTTAAAGTTGTACTCACTTTGGAGGATAAAATGCTCATCTTTGGCTAGCAGTAAGCCTTGGGCAATCTACGAACAAAATGGGGAAAAGATCAGCATTCAGAATATTGATGATGAACTTTAAAAGCAAAGTTTTGACTATTTACCTCTAATGCATATGTAATCAGAGAATTGAAGAGCTCACCTCTTCCAATGTCTCTCCACCTCTACATGTCCTCCGGCAAATGCAAGGGCTCGGTATACTGGTCTCTAACCTGGGGATTAAGGACACTCGGAGGACTCATCTTGTCCAAAATCTACTTCTTCATGTTCGGGCATCCAGGAAGTCTCAGATGCTTGAAGAAAATATTTTCTGCCAACTCCTCTTCATCCTCGGCTATCTCTTTACCCCGAGAGCGCTTCTTTGAAGACCCAGTAGCCCTCTTCCGAGCATGCTCAACTGGAGGATCTCTTATAACTTCGACATGTTGCTGAACCCGAATCTCGAAAGGCTCCTCCTACTCCAATGTAAGGTCAGTAATCTCTGGTTCCTACCCTCGATCTTGACTTTGCTCCTGATCAATATCTGAAAGTAGTATCCTGCCCACAAATGTATAATTGTCAGCCATCTATAAATAAAGGAAAAAAGAAGAGTCAAAATATACCTTCAAGAAGATCAGCACTTACCATCATTCTCTCTATTCCCATTATATATTCTTTGAAGGTATCATCAAGAACAATTCTCATCAGATGTTCCCTCAAACACACTCCAAGTATGAAGCCTTTTTGTTAAGTTTAAATCTTCGCCAGGAAACTTTCTCAAGCATTTCACATCATGACATGCATCAACCCATAAATGTCGGATACTAAAAAATTTCATCGGATGTTCTATAATAAAATATTTATGTCTCCAAGACTTTGGTATGTCCAGAAGTCTCACGAACAGACTCAGATGGGGAACTACCGATAAAGAAAATGTAAGCTCCCCCTTTTTCTCATTCAAACTATATATAAACCGGAATATGTCAGAGTCCAGGTCTCTACCTTCCATATGCATAAGCTTTATATACCCGGCTAAAATCCTATGGTTGTTGGGGTGGAGTTGGCCAGGAGCTACGTTATACTTATTCAAGAAAAGTTTCACAAAGGGATTTATAGGGAATCTCAGTCCACCCTCTAGTTGGCCTTGATACACCACCATTTTCACAGCATCTATATAAGGCTCATGAGCCTTCTTATTAGTAGTATGCAGCAGATATTCTTGGGGAATCCCAAATTGTCTCCTATACCATTCTAGCATGCTCTAATCTACCCTTGACTTAAACAAATGAGATTTCACTTGCTCCCATGGAGCCATCATCACTTTAGAATCATTTGAATATAGAAAACAAACACGCAAATAGAGGAAGCTCTTTTTCACCTGGATAATGAGAGTAAACTCTTCAAAGTAAGCTAGAATGGAAGTTTCAATGGAGAAGAACTTGAAAGTACAAGCAGCTTAAAGAGGAGAAGCACGTAGGAAAGAAGAACGCACAGCGACACAAAGCGAGTGAAATCTGAAAGGTATTCCAACCTTCAATTTATAACCCAAAGAAGGTTCTAGATGGACTTCACATGCCCTTAACAATAAATCATCCACACTTTAAATTTCGAGGGGTATAATAGTCATAACATCCTGACATTAAAGGTCATTATTAACACAGTTATCCAAGTATTGTCCTTTCAACAGACACAACCATCCAACTACAAATGCGCCGCTAAAAATGCCACATCCTCTGACATAGGAACTTGGGCCTCATTTCATAATACTGACATTGACCTTATGGTCACAGGCACTCGAGCCTCATTTTATAACACCGAGATTGACCTTATGATCACAGGCACTCGAGCCTTATTTTATAACATTGATATTGACCTCATGGTCACAAGCACTCAGGCCTCATTTTATAACACCAAGATTGACCTCATGGTCACAGGCACTCAAGCCTCGCTTCTATAGCACCGAGCATTTAAACCTCAAGCACTAAAAACTCCAGTGATGGCTGGTCCCATTAGATCTTTTCTATAACGGGTTAATCCCTCAGGTCATTTCTTAACACCGAGCATTTATAAGTCCAGTTGGCATTTTCACATCCTTTTAATTAGAAATGATAGAATCTTAACTCTCGCTACCGAGCATTCTTTGGCATTAGTGACTGGGGTTGGCCACCTTAGCTCACCCATCAACGTCAATATCCGAGCAACCGTCAACGCATCCCAAACATTCAGAGCACTGGGACATAAATATCCAAATAGACTTTCGAGTGGGGGGGGGGGGGGGGGACTTTTGGTACACCTCAGGTATATTCTTATTCAACTAATAACTTATATTCCTAATTAAAAGTAACTTGCAAAGCAAGGAAGACCAAATAACAGGAAAAGGCATCCCTCATCCGGAACAGTCCCTTATCAGGAAGATTTCTAGATCAGGAGGAACCATCTCAAATAAGGACAAATCCTACAAGGAAGAGTAATACTATTCCTCTCAAGTTTGAGCATCCTATTCTCTATAAATACTCCTCACCTTTCTTCATATTATTTTATTCTATTCTATTAGCTCTATATTCTCTCTAAATTTTCTCTCTTCCCTCTCTGACTTAAGCATCGGAGGGTTTGTGGGGGAAACCCCACATCTCACCTTGCTTCTTTGTTAATCGATTGGCCACAGGACTTGGAGGTTCCGAAAATCAAGTTATCAGCAGGATGAGTCATGGTTTACATATATGTGGCCTATTTTTTTTGCTTTTTATCTACCTTTTTAGAGTTTTATTTTAAGTTTGGACCAATCAATTTTCTCGAGAAAACAAAACGTAAGGAAAAGGGACCAACCTTTTCCTAGTCATTTTCTCAAAAAAAAAGTCAAACTATTTGATTAGATTAATCAAATAATTATTCAGGTTTCAAGATCATATGTTGAGCTGAAATAGTTAGATTAGATTAATCAAATAATGATTCAGGTTTCAAGATCATATGCGGAGCTGAAATTGTCTGCCTATTCCTCTGAATTATTTGTTTTAAAGAACATCACATATGATTTTGTGGGTAGGCATTTTTTTGGAGCAAACTAACTCATCAGGTTAGTTATTGTTAGAGTTAGAGTGAATTCAATCAATCATCAGGTTCTTCAGAATATTTCCTGAAATGGATGAACATTATGTTGAAGACAAGTTCTCTCATCTATAAAAATTATTCATCATAGGAAATCTCCAAAATTTTTACCATGCTATAACAGTTTTGCAACATGGTTATGCCCCTCTTAATGACGAGATTTGGCTAAAATATTTGGCCCATTGTTTTTATTTTTTTCTTCTTTTACATTTTTTAAGAAGACAAAAAGCTATCAGACTTATAAACTATTGATATTTAAAGAGAGTTATATCATTAAATTACTCAATTTTTAATTTTTTTTTCTTTTAACATATAAAAAGACCAATTGTTTCACTTTAGGTACCATATAAATCTAATTACTATAAATTAAAATTTTATTAATAAAAGGAAATTTAGTGATTATTTTTAAAGTTATTCTATAAAATTTAATTTAACTCTGATATATAGATAAAAATTCTAGATTTGATATAATTTTTCAATTGTTAAAGTGAAAGTGAAGTATCATTATAGTAGTAGTTGTAAGTGTGTCACTTTATGCATATATAACTTTCACTTGTGCACATGCATGTCAAAAGAAAAAAAAAGTATATAAAATAATTGAACATGAATACCACTTGATAGAGTGGAAAACAAACATGGAATTGTTGTTCAATTAATGGTCGTCTCTTGTAAAATCAACCATAGGGTTGAGATTTTGACACATCCATACCTGGGTCAACCAGCTTTTGGAGCTAGTATTTCTTTTTCTTTCATGGCTGAATTGTTTGTTGCTATTAAGGCAATTGAAATTGTTTGGTTAAAAGGTTGGTATAGTTTATGGCTCGAATGTGACTCAATGTACGTAGTTCATTTGTTTAGAACTCAATCTAGGCAAGTTCCATGGGAGCTAAAAAAGCAATGGTTTCAATGTCTTGCCTATGTTTCCCATATGACTTTTCGGGTGTCTCATATCCACCGAGAGGGCAATGTTGTTGTTGATGCCCTCGCCAAGAAGGGACTAACTGCTTCTTTGTTTACATGGTGGGATTTAGCTCTAGACTTCTATGATTCTGTTATTTGTAATGACTTTTGTCATAGGGCAAATTACTGTTTTGGTTAAATCTTTTGCTTTTTACTTTTTTCAGTTGTATGACTTTTATTTTAAGTTAATAAATTTCTTGGACTATCGAAGTGTGATGTGAACGCTAAGAGGGTATTAGCCTAGTTGAGATGCTCAGGTGCATTCTTTAATTTCTGGACTCCCAATTTTACTGAAAAAAATTAAGAATATAAATAATTAGCTTTAATGGTGTAAATTTTAATTAAATTTCTATACAAAAAATTTTTATAGTCCGAGGTTTGTATTTAATTACTCATCAAATTAAGTTTTTTTTCATCAGTATTAGTCATGAAATGCAAGTAAGAATTAGTTTCTTAGGCCAACACTAATATCAGTTATGAAGCACAAATAAAAATTAGCCCTATATCTTATATGCTATAAGAATATCTAATGATTGAAAAAAGAAATAGTATTTAAAAAAATCACAACTTTGAATATATAATTATGAAAAAATTTTGGGTGACTTCATTTTTTATCTACTTTTATTTTACTTTATTTTTATCACCATAAAATGAGAGTGTATCTTATCATCTAATATGATTATTAACAAAGTGTATTTATTTTCAAAAAAAATAAAGTAATTATAGAAGGCACTATTACCATCAACTTATAAATATAATTATTCAAAATACTCAAAGTTGTAAACATGAAGCATCTAAAATATATCTAGCCCACTTAGAACAAATAATAAAACATGCTATCATAAGATCAAGGCATCTGGTAAAGAGGAGGGTTCCATCCTCAATCCCTTAGCACAACCATTAAACTACTGTTAAAAAAAGCATTTAAATATATATATATATTAGTTATTATACATTAAACACATCTAAAATAAGTAACATTTTAAACCCATCTCATATGTTCATATTTAATCACAAAAAAGAAGTCCTTGATTATCCCAATAACTAACTCAGTCTGAACCAGTCCAATGTGACACTAAAAACATTGGTCATGGCTCCAATATAAAATCATTTAAAGTATAGCCCTGAATAGGGGTGTGCATCAACCAGTTCAGTCTAGGATTAGCCATAATCGGTTAGTTAGTGGAGAGGTGGGATAATAGGCTGAACCGAGCCATGCAACACTAAATAATTGATGGATCGATAATCTGAAAAGTTCAGCTTAAATTAGTTTTAGGTTTCGATTTGGGCTTTTAACATGGGCCTAGCAAGTTGTAACCTAAAAGCTAAAAAATAAATACCATAATAACTATTTATACATAATTTCAAATACAAAAGTCTAAATATTTTGCCCAAATGTTTAAGGCAATCATGCAAGTAGCTCGACAGATAAGATATATAAGTAGGATATGCAAGATATAGCTCAACTGCAAATAATAGAAGCGTGATATATGAAAGTGCAACCAACAAAGCAAAATCAACTCAAGATAAAAGCACACAAGCACAGAAGCCAAAAAAAATGGACAAGTATTCAAGCAAGCATCAGTCAAGTCAACTATCAGTCTCAGAATTTTATTACCAATATCATTAGAAGAATGTAGCAGCATTTCTGGTTGCATTTCAATATGCCCCCAAGAGTATGTAGTAAAACACTCATCCTTGACTCAGAATTCTATAGAAGCATCATCAAACATTGAATATGTCATATTCAAAACATAAAAAATCAAATGAATAATTATAAAAGAAAATATAGATGAAAGATTATTGTCAATATGTGCATGTAGCTTCAGTATCAAATGAATTGAACTGAGTTAGATTGCACCTGCTGTGGGTTTTAAAGGACCAGTTAACACCCACAGGTGAAAGATCTGAATAAAAAACAAAAGTAAGTTAATCAATCTAAGCCAACATAAAATAGACATTAAAGGATAGAACATAAACAAAGAATTAACCCTTTTAAAATTTGTCCAATTTAGAAATGTCTTCCTCAACTGAAATTGATTGATTACCCAATTTGAGCCAATCATAAGTTTATATTAAAGCCGCTACTATTTTAGGAGATAAAGAACTCATAAATTTATTAAGAACTCGACCATATATACTGAAAGTAGATTTTGGAGCAACTGTGGAGATTAGAACACCTAACTTATCTTAAGCCATTCTAAATAGAAGAGGGAACCTTTCAACATTTAGCTTCCACCATCTCAACAAATCAAAATTCTCCTCTTCCTTTAAAATGGCCTCAGTCAAATAAGTATCAAGATCAGACCTTTTGCCTCCACCAATACCACTCTCCATTTTGTGCTGCTTGAATCTTGCTTTCAATATTGAGACAAGTTTTAGAGAAGCAGTAAAAGAGGGAATAGTGGCAAATTGGCCAAGATCAGTTGATTGAGAACCAGATGGCCCAAATTCAGTTTGTCCATACACAGAGACATAATCAAAAAATAATTCATATAGATTGGTTTTCACAGATTCAACCAAGCTTCCACCAACATTAGTTCCATACATTTAAGACAAGGAAACAGACAAGTATTCTAGTTTTTCTCCAGGATAAAAAACACTATTCAAAAAAATCAGATTGTCCATTTTGTCTACATAACCCTAATATTTATCAAACTTCTGTTTCATAATTAGCCCCATTTATCTAACATTCAAGTCATCAGATAGCTTCCACTCATGCAATATGCAACACAAAAATCTGATATCTAAGAAAACATGGTGTTTGAAATGACATAATGAGAACCAGAAATTCTCAAAGTCATATCATAGAAGTATTGAAGTAATTGCACCATGGTAATTTGAACAAATGGTTACTAAACTTTATTCAAAATTTCAATTTGGTTACAAAATTTCAATTTGTGACTTTTTGGTTACTAAACTTTTATTTTTATTGCACATAGAAGTCACACTTAAACTTTCGGCCAATTTTAATGACGTGGCAAATCAAAATTGCCATGTCACCTTTCAACTAAAAAAAAGCCACCTCAGATGTTGATTTAACACAAGTCAAAAAAGATAAATCCCTAATTCCCCATCTTCTTTCCTCCTCCTACTCATGACCTTTTTCTTTTTCTTCCCCCATTTAAACCCTAAGAGTTATTCCTTCTGTTTACAATTACAACACTAAAAACCATTTTGGTGGTTTATAATGAAGAAAAAATAGAGCCCGTCGATTGCTACAATACTCAAAATCTGTAAGTTTAGGCTCACATCTTTCTTGTGTTTTGCTGCACTTACCTTTTGCCTTGTTTGTTATTTCTTTTTACTATGTGGTGTAGGTTTTGTTTAGCTTGCATCACTATCCTTTTAATTCTAATATTTTGCTGGCACATTTGTTCTTTCACTCCCATTACTATATCACTTTACATTATTGTGCATCTGATTACTATATTCTTCTTTATTTTGAGCTCTGAGCATAGTTTAGAATATTTATTGGCGACTAATGAGCATTCCATATTAGGATTATGGATGTGGAAGATGGTTTCAAGATTGATTTAAAAATCATAGAATTTCTTCTAGATTTAGGAAAGATGCTTTCATGACTTGATCTATAGCTAGCTTCATATAACCTGTTAGCATCCAAAGAAACTCTGTGACTAATGTAGGATAGGGAAATAGAGAACTTCATATTCCTATATGTAAATTTTATTCAACCTTTGATTCTACCTCAGATGCCTCTTCCTTTGGTAATTTGAGCAGTGCAGTGAGAATAAGTGAAGGGGGACCTAAATGACACAGAAGCTCAAGTAGACTGCATCTGCCATGATGGAGATCTCCATTTCTACATGGTTTTAGTATTTTTCTGTTCTTTTCATATGATAGATAAACTTTTACTAAGTAGCATATATCATTTAAGCCTTAGTAACACAGTTGGAGGATAAGATGGATTCTAAATTTTTTCAACTGGTAGCAATTTCCAATACCAGGTGATGTCCTCAGTGCAATTATAGACGTAAAAATGAGACATTGCTTGCATACATGGATAAGTTCTTATGGAATCTATGAGCATTCAAATAGCTTCCTCTTCACATTCTTCAAGCTCTCAATAGAACTATGATGTATTTATAAATTTTAGAGGTAAAGACACCCACTTAAGCTTCATATATCATCTCTATGCTGCTTTCAACTGGAAAGGAATTATTACCTTTAGGGATGATAAGCACCTTAAAAGAGGAAAAGATATTACACTAGAACTTTTGAAATCAATTAAGGATTCAAAGTTTTCAATTATTGTTGGCTCTGTTGGCAAGACGTACAGCTGATTTAGATATTGAAGTATGTTGATTAAGTTAGTACTAGTATGCTCATTAAGTTAGATTAAATTTAGGGTCTAGATAGGGGAAGAAGAAGAAAACGATCAGGAGTAAGAGCAAAGAAGATGGGGAATCAGTGATTTATCTTCTTTTACTTGTGTTAAATCAGCATATCTGAGGTGGCCTTTTTTTTAGGCATTTGAGGTGGCTTTTTTTTAGTTAGAAGGTGACGTGGCAATTCTGAATTGCCATATCATTAAAATTGGCTAGAAGTTTAAGTGTGACTTCCCTATGTAATAAAATAAAAGTTTAGTAACCAAAGAGTCACAAATTGAAGTTTTGTAACCAAATTGAAATCGCAAATAAACTTTAGTAACCATCTGTTCAAATTACCCAATTGCACCATTTTGTAAACTGAAAGCTAATAAAAGTAATCAGCCACATCGTCTTTCAAATAAGATCTAAATGAAGACTATTATACATCATACTTGTCAAATGCTTTTTCAAAATCACATACAGTTTTAAGCATCAAATAGGTGGAGTTCCACCTTGTTGGAACATCCAAAGATAGACAGGCTTTTAAAGTGCAACCAACTAAATTAGCACATTCTTTGAAGTTTCTAAGTCTAGCTGGAGAGTTTCTAATATACCTAACACATTCTCTAACTTTTCTAACAAAATCATTCACTTCTTTTAACCCCTCTTGGACAATTAGATTTAAAATGTGAGCAATGCACCTCAAATGCAAATATTTACACCTGACAGTCGTAACACCCTAACTCAACATTTTCTTTTTGAAACATCTCATGGTTGTGTCATTAGAGGAAGCATTATCTAATGTAACAGAAAAATATTTTTTAGTCCCCACTCAAATGTAAAATTTTCTAATACTTTTGCTATATACTCACCTTTGTGAGATGTAATAGGCACAAAAAAATAGAATTTTTTTATACAACTTGCACTAATCATCTATAAAGTGAGCAGTGACACACATATAGTTAATGCGTTGAATTGATGTCCATGCATAAGTTGTAATGTTCATTCTTTGACAATGATTTTTTAAAAAATTCTTTAAGGACCGCCTCTCATTCAAAAAATCTCAAAACAGTCCCTTGTAAAAAGTCTATTGAGAAGGTAGCTTAAACCTAGGACATGCAACCCTCAAGAATCACTTAAACCCCTCAAATTCAATAAATTTGAATGGTAGCTCATCAAGAATAAGCATGTGGGTAGGTGAATGTCTAATTGCCTCTTGGTCAAATTTTCAACTGGCTAATCAACCTAGGGAATCTGTGTTATCAGCTTCCACATTTTTACAAACAGATTGCAATGTTAAAAAATTGTTGTCTAGTGTCTTTCTCATGAGGCATTTTCATGCAAGTGAATATGTGATTCCTAAGAGATGATGTGCCATTTTTCTTAGAGTGGCAGTTATATTTTTTGGCGCAGTAAAGACATCTTGCCTAAATAACAACTCCTATTCCATCTTTCATCTCCTCAAAATTTCCCCATACTTTTGATTTGTGCTCCATTTCTTTCCTTTTATTTAAGACCTGCCTGAGGCTACTCAATATTGTTTTTCTCACTGGATTCCACAAGTAGAGTAGGTTCACCAGTAGCAGCTACATTGTTGCTACTAGTTTTGCCTTCATTATCCATCTACAAGTTAAAATCAAGAAAGCATACAAATTATAAGAAGATAGCACAAAGCCAAATACATAAATAAAAAAACACACATTAAATAACATAACTAAAACAAAGAAAAACAAATAAAGAAATAAATATTAATGTATTACATAAATAAATAAAATTATTTATTTATTTTAATAAATAAATTATTAAATAACTAAATAAATTATTAATAGAAAATAATTAAACACTTTTTTTAATAAAGGTTGAGGCCACTAACTAATTAAAATTGGTATATGTATATTACATAAATAAATAAAAATTAATATATAAATATCAGTGTATTACAGAAATAAAAAAATTTAAAAATAAATTAATAATTAATATAAATTTTTAAAAAATACCAACTAATTAATATTAGTACATTTTTAGATCAATGTTCAATAAATAAAAAATGTAAATTTTTTATTGTAAAAATTGTATTAATTAGTGTTCATCACAGATCGAAAGAAAAATAATTTTTTTTTCATAGAAAAATAACTTTTTTTTTCATAGATTAACATATAAAGGAAAACAACATCACATAACAAAAATAGCTCTCTTTTTCACAAATCCGCAACATGCAAGCTTTTTTTCACATAATATAACACATGCAACCACATATTTTTTTTTTAAAATATTACCTTAAGATCAAAAAAAGTTTCTCTGATTCATAGCGTTTTTCATAAAAGAACTTTGTTTACAGAGCTTCAACCTTTAGATCACATAGATCTCAATTTCAAAACACATTTAACGAAGTTTCCACCTTTCAGATCAAATAGATCTCGAATGGATCTCAGAGATAATGAAGCTTCCACCATCATCTAATACGAGAGAAAAACGAAGGACATTAATATTAGTCATATAAATCAATGAACTAATTTAAAACACAATTAATATAAGTGACTTTGAAATAGCACTTAACTTACACAAGAACAAAACAAAAATACATAGAAGGAAGGAATGAGAACACAGATCCTTATAGGAAAAAAAAACAAAGAAGATTATATAATAAAAGTGATATAAACAAATTAAATCAAAATATTGTGTTAATAATCACAAGTGATAAAAAAATACATAATACATTATAAGGAAGATTATGGAAATTTTAATAATAAAGATGAAATGGTATGAAAAGAATACATATGGCAATTTTTGTAATGACATTTCATTGCAGTAGTTAATGTGGCACAAGTGATATACATGGTAAATTGGAGATTACATGTCACAACAATACCCAGGTGGCATAATGCAAGTGATACTTAATTGTGCTGAAAGGGAGAAATTATACAATGAAACAGTGATTCCAACTCAGGAAGCTTAATTGGTGCAACAATCCACTAAAAAGATGACCTATAATCACATTCATATATTTAGTGGGTGGTTTTTAGTTTATATATGTATGTTTCTTTAAATTATCAAAGTAAAAATATTGGAGAATATGGGTGGTTATATTTTGCAACTAAATTTTCTTATAATATGGCTCAATCTAATTGGTTTATTACGGTGTTACACTATAATTTCTTGTTGAAAGGTAAAGCCAAGTGGTTAAATGAGATGGCATGACACAAAAGTGATCCAGGTGGCCATTTACTCTACTTAAGCCAAATTCTTGCAAAATGTAGTATCTTAGTTCTTACTCTACTTAAACGTATCATATACAACCCAGCACTAAGTGTGTATAATCTCGTCAATTGCATTGCACATGGAAAAGATTATGTGATACGAGATACCATCACTCAATTGCACTGCACATGGAAAAGATTATGTAATATGAGATACTTATAGTGGGAGGACCCTACAACATGGAGGGCCTCACCACTAAGTATTTTAAAAAAATACAACCATAAAATGTGGCCTTTGATATGGCTTTAATTTTGGCCATATGAAATTGAGCAATTATGCATGTAAATAGGCAATGCTCTTACTTTGGTTAAACACCAAAGTGAAGTAATCCAAAGGAGTACAAATCCTTTAATGTGTAGAGTGAGTTTGTGAGAGTGAAATTATTTAAAAAAATATTTGGGAAATTTTTCTAAGAGGGAAGTGACAAAATAGTGAGTTTAGGAAATACTTGTGTGTTACTATTTTGGGTTTATCTCAATTTATTGTATTACCTCTCACTTTGTACCCATTAATTTTATTAGTGGAAGAAATATTTTTCAGTCTTTGTTCTATGGACGTAGCCTAAATCAAAGGGTGAACCACGTTAAATTGCTGGTGTTATTATTTTACTCTGCTAATTTATTTTAAATTTATCCATTGTTCCCAATAACTAGTATGAGAGTCGGTTCCAATAAAAGTCTTAGTATGCTCTATGGTTGCAGCATTGATCGATCTTCCACATCAGAAAAGATTTTATTACCTAGTAAAATTATTAGTATGCTCTATGGTTGTAGTATTAATTGATCTTCCACATAAGAAAAGATTTTATTGTCCCTAATGGAGGCAAAAATTAGTAGAATCATCTACCTAAATGGCTCAAATTACCACATCTGAAGTAAGAAGATTAAAGATCTTTTAGTTGTGATGAAGATCCATTTGTCGGTGTTTACCACAGTTAAACCTGAGGGTAAAACAGATGAGGAATGGTAGTTTGACCATGAGCAGGTGTGCATTTTTATTCAACAGATTATTGAAGACAATCTGTACAATCACATCTGCAATGAGACTCATGCACAGTCTCTCTGGAATAATCTAGATATGTTGTATTCTTCAAAGACGGGAAATAATAAATTATTTTACTTGACAAAGTTGGTGCAAGTAAAATATAAAGAAGGGACTTCCTTACCAGACCACTAAAATGAGTTGGAAGGAATCCAAGACCAGCTATCAAGAATAGGAGTAAAACTGGATGACGAAGTATTTGCTTTATTAGTGTTAGCCTCTTTGCCGCAATCATGGGAGACCTTAAAGATCTCTATCACCAACACTACCCCTAATGGTATAGACAACATGGAGGTTATCAAAAGCAGTATTTTGAATGAAGAAATGAGAAGAAGATCATAGGCCTCATCTTCTTTGTCATAATCAGATGTTATGGTTGTAGAGTCCAAAACGGTGAGACAATCTAGGGATCAGAATCCTAGAGGCAAGAATAGAGGGAAGTCAAATTAATATTCCAATGTTGAATGCCATCACTATAAGAAGAAGGGCCACATCAAAAAGTTCTGCCAAAATTTCAAGAAGGAACAAGAGAACCGAGGCAAAGTTGTAAAGAAAGACGACAACAGTGATAATGAGAAGACTAATATCATAGATGAGTTCAATATTATTTATAATGAAGATATTGTTAATCTTGCATCTCAAGAGTCCAGTTGGGTACTTGATAGTGGTGCTACCATTCATGCTACATCCCATAGAGAATTCTTCTCATCATACACACTTGGAGATTTTAGTGTTGTTAGAATGGGAAATGAAGGCATATCAAAAGTTGTTGGTGGAGGAGATATTTGCTTGGAAACAGAGAATGGAACCAGATTAGTTCTGAAGAATGTTAGGGATATTTCATATATGAGTGCACATTTGATCTTTGTTCGTAAACTTGCAAATGAAGGATATTGTAGCTCCTTCGTTTATGACAAATGGAAACTTACAAAAGGCTCCTTATTGGTAGCTAGAGGTGAGAAACATACAACTCTGTATGTAATGCAGGTAAAGCTCTCCACAGACACAGTAAATGCAATGAAAAAAGATAGTACAATTGAATTATGGCATAAAAGACTCAGCCACATAGGTGAAAAAGGAATGACAAGTCTAGCTAGAAAGAAGAACCTGCCTGGAATGGAAGAAGTACATTTAGAGAAATATGCAGACTGTCTAGCAGGAAAATAAAATAGAGTTGCTTTCAAAAGTTCCCCACCTTCCAAAATGAAGAATGTGATAAATCTTATTCATTTGGATTTATGTGGACCAATGCCTAACTCACTTGGTGATGCTCAGTATTTTGTGACTTTCATTTATGATCATTCAAGAAAGACATGGGTATATCTTTTGAAGATAAAGGATCAAGTGCTAGATTTCTTCAAAGAATTTCATGCCTCAGTTAAGAGATAGACTGGGAAGAAGGTGAAGTGTATCTGTACGGATAATAGTGGAAAATACATTGGACTTTTTCATGCTTACTGCAAAGAGCATGGTATCCGGCATCAAATAACACCTCCAAAGACACCGCAATTGAATGGCTTAACTGAGAGGATGAATAGAACTTTGATGGAGTCTACTCTCACGTGCAAAGTTGCCTAAGACTTTTTGGGGTAAAGTTATACTTACAGTTGCACATGTGCTAAATCTTTCACCCTGTACCCCTCTTAAGATGAATGTTCAATATATAGTATAGTTAGGAAAAGTGGTTTCCTATAATCATTTGTGAGTGTTTAGTTGCAAGACATTTGTTCATATCCCCAAGGATGAGAGGTCCAAACTTGATGCCAAGACAAGACAGTGTATTTTTATTAGCTATGGTCAAGATCAATTTCGCTGTAGATTTTATGATCCTGTTAATAAGAGACTTGTTAGAAGTCATAATGATGTATTTATTAAGCATGAGACCATTAAAGATATTGACAAGATAGAGAAGTATGTTCCTAATCCTAATGGTGACTCATCAGATTTAGAATTAATTCCTCCAACACCGATGCCAAGAGAAGTTGGAGATGAAGACCAGGTTGATATACCTGATGAAGATGATGCTCCCATAGAAGTTGGTTCTGAAGATGAGAATGATGATGTTGATCATGATGATTTTTTAGCACCAAAATCTGTGGCTTCTCCGATTCCACAAAGAAGAGGAACACCACCTCCTTTAAGTATAAGTGAAAGAATAAAATGGCCATCTTCTAGATATCCTTGTGACTAGTATATGACTATTACTGAAGGGGTAGAACCTGAGAGTTATGAAGAAGGCATGGATTACAAATCCAAGCAGACTTGGATTGAAGCCATGCAAGAAGATATGAAGTCTTTGTATGAGAATAAAATTTTTGAACTAGTGAAGCTGCTAAAAGGCAAAAGAGCCTTGTTAAACAAATGGATGTTAAGGATCAAGCATGAAGAACACTGTTCCAGTCCACGATACAAAGATAGACTGGCTGTCAAAGGATTCAGCTAAAGAAAAAGAGTTGACTTTAATGATATTTTCTCACCAGTTATGAAAATGACATCCATTTGTACTGTGCTGGGGTTAGCAGTAAGCCTTGACCTAGAGGTTGAGCAAATGAATGTTAAAACTGCCTTCCTACATGGTGATTTGGAAGAAGAGATATACATGGAGTAGCCAGAGGATTTCAAAGAAAGAGGAAAAGAGAATTATGTCTGCAAATTGAAGAAAAGCCTTTACGGCTTAAAACAAGCACGGACACAATGGTACAAGAAGTTTGAGTCTGTCATGGGGGAGCAAGGCTACAAGAAGACTGCTTCAGATCATTGTGTTTTTGTGCAGAAATTCTCAAATGATGATTTCATTATTCTTTTACTTTATATGGATGACATGTGTTGATCGTTGGCTAGAATATTTCCATAATTGACAACTTAAAAAAATAGTTAAGTCTTTTGCCATGAAAGACGTGCGGCTAGCTAAGCAGAATCTTGGCATGAGTATTATTAAAAGCAGGCACGCCAAGAAATTGTGGTTGTCACAGGAGAAGGACATTGAGAAGGTACTTCAGAGATTCAAAATGGACAAGGCTAAAGCATTTAATTTTCCTCATGCTAATCATTTTAAGATAAGTACCATGCAGAGCCCTTCTACAGACAAAGAGAAGGAAGATATGGAAAAGATTCCATATGCTTCAGCAGTTGGAAGTTTGATGTATGCCACGGTGTGCACATGGCCAAATATCTCTCACGCAGTTGGAGTTGTGAGTAGATTTACTTTCAAATCCAGGAAAGGAACAGTGGGCTGTAGTGAAATAGATTTTCAGGTATCTTCGAGGTACTTCCAAAATATATCTATGTTTTGGAGATACAAGACCTATGTTAGTTGGATACACAGATGTATATATGGCTGGCGATGTGGACTCAAGAAAGTCTACTTCAAGTTATTTGATTACCTTTGTAGGGGGAGTTGTGTTATGGCAGTCAAAGTTACAGAAGTGTGTTGCATTATCCACTACCGAAGCAAAGTTTATAACAGCAACAGAAGCTTGTAAAGAGTTGCTATGGATGAAGAAGTTCTTGGAAGAACTTGGATTGTAGCAGGACATATATCAGTTATTTTGTGATAGGTAGAGTGTTATTCATCTTGGGAAGAATGCCTCCTTCCATTCAAAATCAAAGCATATTGATGTGAGGTATCACTGGATAAGGGATGTGTTGGAGAAGAAGTTGCTACAGCTTGAGAAGATCCATACGGAGGAAAATGGGTCAAACGTATTGACAAAGATTCTACCAAGATAGAATTTTGAATACTGTCGACTAGCTGTAAAATTGATGAAGCCCTCCATATAGTCGGGTGGGGGAGATTTGTAGTGGAAGGACCCTCCAAAGTGGAGGGCCTCACCACTAATTATTTAAAAAAAATACAGGCACAAAATGTGACCTTTGACGTGGCTTTAATTTTGGCCATATAAATAGGCAATGCTCTTGCCTTGGTTAGACACACGAAAGTGAAGCAAGTGAAGCAATCCAAAGGAGTACAAATCATTTGATGAGAGAGTGAGTTTGTGAGAGTGAAATTATTTTAGAAAAATATTTGGAAATTTTTTCTAAAAGAAAGTGACAAAATAGTGAGTTTGGGAAACACTTGTGTGTTATTATTTTGGGTTTATATTAATTTGTTGTATTGCCTCTCACTTTGAACCCATTAATTTTATTAGTGAAAGAAATATTTTTCGAAGTTTGTCCTATGGATGTAGCCCAAATCAAAAGATGAACCACATTAAATTGTCGGTGTCATTATTTTACTCTGCTAATTTATTTTTAATTTATATGTTGTTCTAATAATACCATCACTTTGGAAATTTTAGGAATGGAATAATAGTAATATTCTACTCTTGACGAAGTCCCCTAGGTTGTGGTGCTTCATCTTCCTTAGGTTCAGCATTGTCCTCTTCATCTTCTTGAGGCTCATCAATGTTCCCTTCTTGTTCCATAGGTTTAGCAATTCCCTCTGCATGTTCTTCAGGTTTAGTAACACCCTCTTCATGTCCCTCAGCCTGCCAAACTATGTCGTCTTCATCGAGTTCATGTTCAAGAATTAGCTAGTTCTTATTAATAACTTTGCAGACAACAAGATTATAAACCTGAAGAAATTAAGGACTATCTTAATTTCGTACATATAAATCATAAAGCCTAAAGTTCAGTGTCTGTATAAAACCAACAAGTAGATTATTTGATCTATCATAGACTAAGCCATGTTTAGAGGGTTTATATTGACCTGCAACTGGTATGGAAAGTTTGCCATATTTTGCACCACTCACCTGACTTTCCACTAGATATCTCATCCACAATACAAGTTAATTTCTCCAATATGATTTGTATCAAACATGCAGAAAGTAACAAATACATATATAATGATTAAAGGTGAATTTACTTAAAGGAAGTTCTTATGTGCTCGAACCGAAAACATCAAATCTGGTTCTTGGATCAGCAGGCAGTTGTTGACTTATTATCTTCCTCTTTAGATAACAAGCCACTAACAATGAACTATTAGGATCGAACTTGTATCCAGGATAAACAACAGCCATCAGATCTTTAATCATAGGAGATTTTGGGTCCTTAACAACTTTGCAGATAACAAAATTACAAACCTGAAAAAATTCATAACCAACAACTTCAGAAATCCATATATATATTATTAGAATAAAATCTTACTTTTTATTAAATATATTATAATTTATTTAGTAAATAATTTATTTTCAATTTTAAATTTATAATTTTAATTTACAGTTTGTATTTTTAAAAATATTTTTAGGCTTAGGCTCGCAAACAATTCGTGAATACCAAGTGGTATAGTAAGTTTGGCTCGATTATAAATTAATCGAGCCA
>CATIWM010078405.1:0-21688 GCA_949671775.1 Mallotus repandus
GAGAGTTGCACATTTCACTAGCTCATAAAATCTAAATCACTGAGGATCCTTGATCACGAGAGTAGACAAGTCCTTCAGGGAGAAATAGTTTATTAAAGAACTTAATAAATCTAGGTTATTCATTAGACCACGAGAGTAGGCTAAGTTTAATCTAGATATGCTTGAGTGACTTTGAGAGAAGCCTCAGGAACTATAGAACAAACTACCCTTGATTGAGATAAATAGATTATCTCGATTGAATCCTGTAATCCGAGTAAGTGCCTGGCGAGCGAATTCCAAGCTCTAGTTTTTAACCCTGATTTTTCCTTTTAGAAAATTTTATTGTTTTATCTTATCTCTAGCTCAACATTCACCATTAATTATTGATTATATTAGCTCATAGAATCCATAGCCATAACTAGTTCTAGAAATTACTCCCTCCCTGTGGGAACGATACTCTACTTATCATTATACTACTTGTTCGATCCGTACACTTGCGGAAATTGCCTGACAATATTGAGGCCCATACCAAAAATCCTAGGATAAGAGACTCACCATTAAATGCGTGTGTGGGAGGAATAAGGTTGGAAGAATGTATGTTGCACACTTGATTTGATACTTGTATACTTGACTTGTTACTTGCTACTTATTACATAGCAAGTGCATCATTCATACATGCATACATATAGTTCATGCATCATACTAACCCTTTGTTTTTTAGCCATCATATATTCATCCAGGTCTTCCTGTATTTGGGAATAGAAAGGTGGTAGATTGGTGAGGACTGATTCAAGTCTAAAGTTTATAGCTAAAGAGATCCTTCGTAGTTTGGAAAAGAGCCCAATCAACCTATTTTACTTGGAAGCTACACCAACACCAATTACATAGATAGAAGAGATGGAACAAGGAAATTGGACCCGAGAGGACATCAAAGGAGCATTGATGGATGACATGAGAGCAATAATGCAAGATGAACTAACACAAGCCCTAGCTGGATTAATGCCACTTGCTGTTGCACTCGCACTCGCTGCTGCTGCACCTCCTGTTGCTGCTAATCCACTAGTTGTAGATGCACCACTCGATAATGCTGGAGGGCAACGAATGAATGCTGCTAGGAATGCACCAATGCTAAAGTGAAATTGGAGGATGTTGAAAACTACATGATTGAAAAAGCAAAGAGGGAATCACTTGAGCAAGTTTAAGAGCTAGAATCCAAGCAGATGAAAGCACTAACTCAGAAGATGTCCAAGATGGAAGAATTGATGAGAGGACAGGGTATGGGATATTCATTTGATTTTGATGATATGATGAAATTTGAGGAAGATAAGCTGCCTGATAAGTTCAAGATGCCACAACTACTGAAGTTTGATGGTACTAGAGACCCAAGGATCCACCTTAGTCAATATACAACTACTATGAGCACCACAAAGGCTCCTTTGTCTATAGTTACCAAGCTGTTTGTACTATCGTTGGAGGGTATGGCTGTTAATTGGTATCATGGGTTAGAGAAGTCTATCCGAGCTTATTGGAGAGAATTTTGTACTGCTTTCCTGAAATAATATGATCATAATACCAGGCTTGAGGTGTCTATCAGGGATTTGGAATTGACTAAGCAGAAGCCCAATGAATCATTTTTTTTTATTTCCTGACTAGATTCATGAACAAGGCAGGATTAAGGAAAAATAAGCTAGCTAAAAAGGATCAGGTTAGGATGATTGTTCAAAATGTGTCACCTAATTTTGTTGAGAGGTTGCAAATGATGAACCTTAAGAAATTTGTAGACCTTTATGATGATGGATTGCAAGCTGAGGAGATTGAAACTGAGAAAAAGAAGACTGCTAAAAGCACTGGAGCAATAAACTACCCAACTGGGGGGCACACAGCAAGGAAATACCAGTCAGGTTGTTGAAGTTCATGTTTTCCAACAACCGAGGAGATTCTCAAACTTTAACCAACCCTTATCTAAGGTCCTAGAGCACCTAATGCAAAAAGGCTTACTTCAACCTTTACCTAATCCAAACCCACCAAACCCAAACACTCCAGGCTATAACCAAAACAGTTATTGCAAATTTCACTAAGTTCTTGGCCATTCTACTGACTGTTGTATGCGCCTCAAACATGAAATCCAAAACCTTATAGACTTTAGAAAAATCACAGACCCCCAAAACCCGAACATCAGAAATAATCCTTTCCAAAACTACCGAAATGTTCCACCTTTAACAACCATGATGATTAATTCAGGAGTTAGTGAGGAAGAAGTACTAAGCTCCTTTGAGGACCTAGACCTTAAAACAAATGAGAATACTCTTGATGTCTCCAAACAATTCCAGAGAGGAGTTGAAGATTTATTGGGCCAACCTTCTGGCAAATTCGATTATAAAGTATTTTACTCCAAACCACCTTCTTATGATATCCCTATTGAATCAATCATACTTGGAGGATGGGGTGAGGAATTTAGAGATGACAGTGAGCCAGTAAGTGAGAATAGTGAGAAATCTGAGGCTCCTAAGCAGCCACAACAAGGAGTTGAAGATTTGTTAGGACAGCCCTTAGGCAAGTTTGACTACAAAGTGTTTTACACTAAGCCATCTTCCAGTGACATACCCCTTGAAATAATAGTGCCTACTGGGTGGGGAGATGAATTTGAAGAGGAGGACAAGGAAGGCTATAATGTACGAATTGATAATGCAGAAGTGAACCATGGTCGCCGAGAATAGTTACTACATCAGCCACCTTAAGACTTGGCATCCCTAGCATTTAGAATAGAAAATAAATTTCTTGTGTTTTCTTTTAATAACATTTTATTTTCTTTAGAACTTTTACTTTTTTGATCAATGATATGAATTCTGATTTTGCTTATTTATTTAATGTGCATCCTAATGATATTGTGCATTATGATACTAATCACATATGCATGTTTAATATAAATTCATTTTCAATTATATTCATTCAACATGAGCACGAATGATAATTCAAAGAACATTATATATCACATGGTATAACTTTTGAGGAGAGAGAAAATTTGAAAGAAAGAAGAAAGAAAAAAATGAAAAAAAAAGAAAGAATAAAAAGGGTTAGCTATGAGAGAAAATATTTTGTGAAAAAAGACTTGTATCATGTGATATAATGAATGGTCTCATTTCGGCCCTAATGAATGAGTAAAGTTGAATTTGAATTTATTGTTCAAATATCATATATTTGTCTTTATCATATTGCATAAGTATCTGAATGGAAACACAAAACATAATGAAAGTTAAATAATCTGAGCTATGAGATCACTGTTTTAATTTTTTTTTCTTCTTGTCATTCCTTTATGATTCATTTTTGAAAAAAAAAACCATTGTCCTTTTATATCTCAAAAAACCCAGGTGGCTCAATAACTTGCATTGCAACCCGTGTCTAGTATCAATTATTGAATGAGCATCAAGCCTCATATTCTGCTCAAGAATTCTTCAAAGCTATAAATTCCACTTTGACCAGCCTCCATTGAGAGCAAGACTAATGATAGGCATAGAGGAAAATTATCAGAAACTGGGGGCAAAATGTAGCTCTGGGGCAATTTAGGCTCAAAACAGTGAGTTTACACTCAAAGACTAAAGATGAACATTGATATAGAGGAGTCAGCAGAAGAGTTCTGAGGCAGAAAAAAGTGAACTACAAGCAACAGACAATAGTTCATCTATAGAATAATCATCAAGTCATGGACTTCATTCTTCAGCCAATTATTTGTCAAAGGAACTACATCAAAAGCTTTAGCATCAGAAGTATCAACCTTGAAGCATTCAAGGCTCAAATCTGCAAGTTCTTGACAAAGGACCTCGTTCTCACACTCTGAGCTGCAAGCATAACTCTTCTTCATAGAAGACCCATTAGGATAATGCATATCATACATAACATGCATGCACTTGCATACATCTATTGTGAAGTACTTGCTTTCCATGGTAAAAGATTTTTGAGATAAGTCAAGATTACACAAATACTTTGCTACTAATATTCAAAATTAGTGTTGTAAAGTATAGGAAAGTAGTAAGAGTCTGGAGGAGTAAAAATAGGATGGGTGATACAATCCAGATGAACCAGATGCTCAATGGGCCTATCTAACAGGGAGATACAATCAAGATGAACCAGATGCTCAATGGGCCTATCTAACAGGGAACTCACAAAAGTATCATCCTAGGCAATCTCAAGAGGAATACACTTCAGGTGATGCACCTTAATGCATTTTAGATAGCCATAAGACTGCTTCAACAAAGATGAAGCATCAAATTCAGCCTCTCTCAACTCCTAATCTGAAGGTCTAACACACCAGCAATGCAGCTATCGGCCAGAAAAGGGAAGAATACATTCAATACTTGAGATGAATGCACTCTAAAACTCCTCTAACCATGAAATAAAGCCCTCTAACTCCTAAACTTTTTTGCAGGGGATGTCAGGAAGAGGAATGAAGCCCTTTTTATCATAGCATCAGTGATGGTGATAGAAAGACAAACTCAGCTCTATGCCACGACTTTAAGGGCGAAGTATCAAGATGCTTGTGATCAGAGATCAACACAATTAAAAAGGGAAGTTTGCAGAAGAATAATTATGCATTCTCATAAAGTTGCTTTATCTACAAACAAATTAGACTAACTTATAGCATTTTGCGTAGGGAAAATAAAAGAGAATAAAGAAAGAGAAAAGAACCAGCGTAACAATAAGAATAGGCAGGAAGGCAAATGCTAATCGCTCATCAGAATATCACCTCGTGTGACAAACGTCTTAATAAATACTCAAGGGAAGTAACAAGACTCTATCCTTTTAGTTATGTAAAAAAGTGCTTGCTCAATAAAAAATTTGAAAGTAAATTCATTCAGTTCATGAGATCATGTGCGAAAACTCATCTCATGAACTTTCGATCTTAATGACTCTTTTTTATTAGCTTCATAGAGTTTAGACGTCTAGTTAACGGCTCCGTGCTGAGAGTTTCTAAACTTTAATCAATCTAATGCTCACGTCACACCTGAACAAAGGGAAAATATGCAAAAATAAAATCTATGGACTTGTAGTATAAATTTCTTGGATTTAGAGTATCATTTCAGTCTTTTTGCATAATAAATGTGCATTTAAATCTACTCCAATGATCAAATTGAGTAAGAGTACAAAATCCCTTGACAGTATCGACACTAGTAATATCAGAAAGGCGGGGGAATACTAAAAGGAGAATTGAAATAAGAGCAAGCATTTCTAATCTACTCCAATACTCAGAAAAGAGTAAGAGTATCAATGTGAATCTTCTGGTGGTATCCACGCTGAGTAATACGAGAAATGCGGGGGAATACTAAAAGAGGACCATATTAAAAGCTGCTCTATTTACTCTAATGCTCTAAACAGAGTATGAGTATCCAAATGGTACCCATGCTTAGTAATATCAGAAAGGTGGGGGAATACTCGGATAAGGAAGAGAGCACATTAATAACTCAAAGACTGTTTTGATCCTCGAAATTTGATCTGTTTATGCTCAATTTCTACAAGTTTTATTTAGCGAGTTCTCCTTAAATTTGGTGTGAAAGTTAGCTCTTCACTTAGTAAATAAACACTCTCAGCATAAGGTGGTTAATGATAGCTCTAACTTTATGAATGACAAATAAATGATAGTCATGAAAATCAGAAATTAATGGGATTCGTTGAATGCACATTATCTTGTGATAAATGATGAATTTTCTTAATTTAATGCACTTTTGTACAATCATCATGCTAAAACTGACTTTAATAAGTTTTTAAATACAGAAGAAAATATACTCAGTATGTGTCATCAACACCGACATTATCAAGTCAAATTAAGGTCATTAAGTAATGAAGCCAGCTGATCAAAGTCAATTAGCAGAGAAATTCAAAGCAATCAGTCAGCGCCAACTCAAAATTCCAATCGATGTGAGATTCAAAAGGTGATGTCTGCACTTTTTCACATACTGTATTCACTCAGTTATACGCTATGTGATAGCTATAACTCTGATTCACTCAGTTATACGCTACGTGGTAGCTATAACATGATTTTCAAGTTACTAGACACTCCACAGGACCTGTAGCACCTTTCACACACTCTTTTGCCAAATGTTCCATAGGAACAATAGCACAGTTTCAATTCATTTCACTAGACATCCTATAGGGAATATAGTGCAATTAGCTAGACACTACATAGTAGTGATAGCATCACAGCTAGACGTCCCATAGGAAATATAGCTAATTTCATCAATCAACACTATACGTCGGAGTGTAGTGTATTTTCAAGTCAACACTATACGTCCGAGTGTAGTGTATTTACAAATCAACACTATACGTTCGAGTCTAGTGTATTTATAAATCAACACTATATGACCGAGTATAGTGTACTTTCAAATCAGCACTATACGACCGAGTATAGTGCATTTTCAAATCAACACTATACGACCAAGTATAGTGTACTTTCAAATCGACACTATACGACCGAGTATAGTGTATTTCAACACTATAAGTCTGAGTATAGTGTATTTCCAGTCAACACTATACGTCCGAGTATAGTGTATTTTCAAATCAACACTATACGACCGAGTATAGTGTATTTTAACACTATACATCCGAGTATAGTGTATTTTCAAACCAACATTATACATCCGAGTGTAGTGTATTTTCAAATCAACACTATAAGTTCGAGTATAGTGTATTTTCAAATCAACACTATACGCCCGAGTGTAGTGTATTTTCAAATCAACACTATACGTCCGAGTATAGTGTATTTTTTAAATCAATGTTATACATCTGAGTATAGTGTAGTTTCAAATCATAAAATGTGAGCAGTTATGGACTGCAACATCAAAAGTGAGCAATGAAAGGGTTGCAGCTAAACGCGAGTAGTTATGGACTATAGCATCTAAAGTGAGCAACGAAGGGGTTACAGCTAAACGTGAGCACTTATGGACTGCAACATCAAAAGTGAGCAATGAAAGGGTTGCAACTAAACGCGAACAGTTATGGACTGCAGCATCAAAAGTGAGCAATGAAAGGGTTGCAGCTAAACGCGAGCAGTTATGGACTGTAGCATCAAAAGTGAGCAACGAAGGGGTCGTAGCTAGTCGCGAGCAGTTATGGACTGCAGCATCAAAGGTAGAAAACTTACCAGCAATTATAGATTGCAGCAGCATAAAGCTTACATCATGGAACAATTAAAACAACATTGCATGATTCAGTGTTATAGGCAAATGCTCTGTAACACGTCAGGTAAGTATCCTAACTCCTTACCTTGAACTTGTGTGCTTATTTGCTTTGTTGCAATTTGTCAAGCAAACAGCGACAAAGGCGGGCAACTGTAAGCATACCCAATTTTGGGAAGACTAAAGTTTGGATGTGACAGATGACCCAATGATGAAAATTACTATGAAATTAGATTTATTGAATCTGATTTATTGGTTTTGACTTAAATTGTAAATTTTTTTTAAGTCCTATTTTAAATTTTATTTATTTATTTATATATTTTCTTTAAAAAAATTTCAAAAATAAAAATAAAAAAGGAAGAAAATCTAAAATAAAAAAAGGGCCGAATGGCCCATTCAATTTCCATTTTGAAATTGAATGGCCCATTCAGGGAAGTTGCCAAATATGGCCACAAATGGCCATTATTTTCTTTGGTTGGAATTATATAATTCTGGTTGGACTTAAGAAAATTTCGATAAAAATAAGGCATCCGTATTTTTGTTATTATTTTATTTATTTATTTTATCTTGATTTTGATTAGTTGTTATTCTGATAAATATTTTTATTTTTAATTTTATTCTATTTTGATAAGTATATTGATAAATATGATTTTTTAGATTAATAATAAAAATAATTTATTTTATTTTTATCCTGAACCTAACATAAATACGGGATCTTCTTTTCATGTAAAGGGGGAGGCTAGGTTTTTATTATTCTTCTCTGCTTTTTCCTGATTCTTTCCCATGAGCCAAAACACAATCCTTCCTCTTATTTTTTTACGTACTTTTCTTTTAGTTCTTGGCCATAAATCAGATAAAAAAAAATCTAAACCAAAAATCACAGACCAACATAACAAAAGTTATAGGCTTTCATCAATGGTGATCACCTTCTGAGAGGAATCAATACTGCATCCATCAAATTATTTCTTCTTCTACTCCTTTCTCTTTTTATTTTGTTTGATTATTTTTATTCTATTTGATTTTGATTTGATTTGATTTAAGTTTTATTTTTATTTTGTTTAATTACTAATCCTTATTTATTTTTATGTTTATGATTATGGATTGGGTGATTTGAATTCATTATGGAGAACAAAACCCATGAAAATCCATGGAATGCCATGGATTAAATTTTGTATTTGAACGTAATTTTAGGATTTTTATTTATTTATTTTGTAATTTTATTTTGTATTTTATTTTTGGGGTTGTAATTAATTTTTATTTTTATTTTTAGTAGATCATTGTAATAGCCCCATTAGTGGGAATATAGTGGAATTTTAATTTTCTGCACTTTAAAAAGCAATCAGTAAATTAGGTCCATTTGGTAAAACCCTAATTAAAATCAATGGTGGCTTTAGATTAATTTAGGTGGCAAGTAAATTGAATTAGGGTTAGAAATCACTGAATATATATATTTATGTGGTTATTTGCTTATTTGGGCTTGTTTATTATTTTTTATTTGGTTTAGGCCCCAAGCCCACGTATACGTCTAACTCACTAATAAAATAGGCCTTTAAAATTAAATTTAGGTTTAATTAACTTTAAAACTAATTTAGGCTCATTTAGGTTAATTTAGACTTTAGGCCCACTTTATGTAATTTAAAATAAATTTAGACTTAACTCAGCCCATTAAATCATTTTTTTAAAATAAATAGATTTAAGATCATTCAATTAAATTAAAATAAGTAGAATTAGGCCAATTAAATTAAATCCATTTTTTTCTTAAATTTAATAGACTTAGGCTCATTTTCTTTGGAATTAAAATAAATAGATTTAGGCTTACTAATACAATTAAAATATAGGTCAACCTTTAGTTCCATTTCACTTGTAAATAAAATATGTAGATTTAGCTAACTTAAAATTAAAATCAAATGTAGTTCGGTTTTAGGGACGTTACACCTAGAATGTATTTTTTATGTGTTTTTGCATGGATTGGTTGCCTCAGGGTTAGATGGATGTTCAATTATGGTTTAATGAAATTGCATGTAATTAGGGAATAAGATAGTAATTGATAAAATAATTCTAAATGAACATAGGACTAAAAGAAGTTGGTATTCTGTATCCAAAACTCCTGGTTGTGGTGCTAGCTTGTATTAGATAATCGAGTTACCACCACCTTCAATTTGTCCCAGTTATTATCCTGGGTGGTGACGCCTCATCTCCACGCTATGTCTTTGTGATATAGTAGTGTGTTCCCTAAAGCCCTGAGCTCAAACAGTGTCACGGTTGCAATAAACTTGGGCGCGCGCTAAACTCTGCCGTTTACACATGTATAGCCAAGCTTAATGTTGCTGGAGATCGATAAGAAGATATATCTGAGTGTTGATATGATGAAGACATTGATCCTTCAACTAAAATTGAAAAAAAAATGATATTTTTAGGAATTGAGGACTTAGGGTTTTAACACTCTTCCTTATTCTTATATGTATGTGTGTATGTGTGTGTGTATGTATATATATAGTGGAAATAATGTAAAAGGCAATAAATGATAAATGATAACAAAATAACCAAGCAAAATCCACTCATTAAAAAAAAACTAACAGATCCACCATTAATACTATATAGTATATTTTCATACTATTATAACAAAACATGCATTGTTGGTCTACCATTAGACATAAAAAAATACTTACAGGAACACTGGAATAAAAATATATTTTAGGCTCTGGGGGGAGTAGGGGTGAGCAAAAACCATTCGGTCTGAACCGAATTGAAGAAATGGATCGGATCGCTTAAGTCGAGCATGAAGGTAGTTTGGCAATATCAGGTGGACATAGATCGGGCAACAGGTTATGGTTCAGTTGGCATGCAATGCCACCTGAATTGCCCAAAATTCTGATTTTTAAGAAATGAAATGGTGCGTTATATATATATATATATATATATAACCTTTCATAAAACATAAGCTTAATTTCATTTCTCTTCTCCTCCACCGCATAATCCTCTGATTCTCAATCTTTGCTCTCTCTCTCTCTCATAAACTTATCTCCTCGCCCTCTCACAGTCATAAACCCCTTTCACAAACCCTAACCTTCATTTCATTTTTTTTTGTCTTTGATGGTCTCTCACTCTCTCGAGTCTCCAAATCTATGTTATGAAATCGATCTCTGTTAGTTTAGGCCTTTTTTTCTTTAAAGTTTACAACCATCAGTGACAAAAATCCTTTAATCATTTTTCTTATAGATCTGGTAAAGGAATTTCATTTTTTTTGTTTTTGATCATTTTTTGTGACTTGCATGTTGCATATAAGTATACAAAGATATTTATGCTCATTATTGTTGTTCGTGTTCATTATTTGAAAAAAATAAAATTTTTATTTGGATATGTGAGATCCTGACTTCTAATGAATTGAATCTTTAAAAATTTCAATTGTTTATGCGAATACACTTTGATTTTTGAATATGCATGTTGATTTGTGACTCCGTGTGATTGTTAAAATGTGTTGATGATTTTTGTGTGTTATTTTTTATAATAACAAAAAAAATTTACTGATCTATGACTGTGTGATTGTGAAAATGTGTTGATGATTTATGTGGGTTATTTTTTATAGTAACAATATTTTCTTTATAGATCTGTGACTCTGTGCAATCCCAAATCCTGACTTAGAAAAAAATTATTTTTGAAAAATTTTTAAAACTATTTATCATGTTGTTGTTTTATTATTGAAAAAATTGTTAATTTTTTATTTACATTATTTTTTAAATTTTGAGTTGTTTTAATATCTAGCAATAATATTGTTTATTTGTTTTTTATTTCTCAATTTTTATTCAAATGGTGAAAAACATAATTTTTTTTTTATCTGTGACTAATTTTGAACATGTGAGATTTGTTTTTTGCTCTTCTGTGTTTAGAAATAAAATTTTGTTTTATTGTTTTTATTGTTGAACTTATTATTTTTTTCTTTGTCTTTGGGTCCTTAAGTTGATAAAGTTAATAGTTCTGTTGATAAAATCAACTGAACTTAAATGGTGAAGCAATTATGGAGAGCTAATTTCTATCACTTCTAGTTTTAAATTGATTATAAAAAGGTGGATGATGCTACTTATTAACAATTACAAAGGCCTAAAATATTAAAGGTGTGTCTGGATTTTGCTTTATTATGGTTAAATTTTTTTATGACTAATTGTAAATATATGTTGTGAATCTATATATGGTTGTGTTTTTCTTCTATTGTTTTGGAATGGCTTCTGCCAGTGTTAGTGGTGCTTTAGATAAACCATTTGGCCAAACTAATACTAATGCTAAAGAGGCAAAAGTTCAGCAGGCCTCTGCTGCCTCTTAGAAAAGGAAAGAGATTAATTCTAGAAGCATAGTGTGGGGGCATTTCGAGAGTGTGAAAGATGAGATAGGGGTGAAACAACAAGGTAGATGTCTATACTATGCTAAATTATTTAATGCATGTCCAAAAAGTCATGGCACCTCTTCCTTAAGAAACTATATGTTGTCTTGCAATAAATTTCCTCATAGTAAAGACACTATCTAAGCAAGGTTTATTGATACTTAACACTATTGTTTCTGATTCTGATGCTTTTGAAAATATAGGGGTATTAAGAACATCAAAATTTCACAAGGATTTGATTAGAAACAAACTTTCTAAAATGGTCATTGTTGATGAATTGCCTTTTAAGTTTGTTGAAAGGGAGGGTTTAAAAAAGTGTATATCTATGTGTTGCCTTAGATTTAAAATCCTTTCTAGATGGACTGTGAGCAAAGACTATTTTAGTATGTATATGGAAAAGAGGCTAAAATTGAAAAAAAAATTCAAACAACATTGTCAAAGAGTCAGTTTGACAACTAACTCTTGGACTTCAATTTAAAGACTGAATAATATGTGCATAACGGCACATGTTGTTGATGATGAGTGGAAGCTCCATAAAAAAATATTTTTTTTTTGTGCTTGTTAGCTCACATAAAGGTAAGTACATTGCAAAAGCATTGGAAAATTAATTTTTGGACTTGGGAATTAAGAATGTGTTCATTGTCACAATGGACAATGATTTTAGTAATGACACTACTTTATCACATTTTAAAAAAATTGTTGTCTTATGTTGCTAGTCCTATTAGGGCTAAATATGTACATATCATATGTTTTTTACATGAATTTAATAGTATCTAATAGTACAAGATGGATTAAAATATCATACAATATTTATGAAAAAGGTTAGGTAAGTAGTTAGATATATTAGAAGTTCACTTGTAAGATTAAGAAAGTTGAGGGAATTTGTTGATTTGGTTGGTGTTGAGTCAAAAGCTGCTTTGTCTTTTGATGTGCCAACTAAGTGGAATTTGACATACCTAATGCTTAAAACTACTTGTATATATGAAAAGGTTTTTTAAAAATATGAGGATAATGAATAAGACTTTAGGATAGATTTATGTAAGGAGGTGCCTAATGCTTTTTATTGGCACTATGTCTCTAAAATTGTTGAGTTCTTACAGCAATTCTATGACATACTCTTAGAATATCTAGTTCTTCTTATGTGACTGCAATCCCATTTTTTAATATAATCTCTGACCTTCATTGTTTGTTGAATGAGTGAAAGTAATCAGATGATGATAGCCTTGAATATGAAAAGCAAGTTTCATAAATATTGGGGGGATCCATAGAAGATCAATTTCTTGATTTTCTTTGCTAATATTTTAGATCCCACAAACAAACTTGAATACTTGGAATTCTCTTTAAGTCAGATGTATGGCTCATATTTTAATAGCAGCTTATTTTCTATAGTTAAATCATCTCTTTTGGAATTCTTTGAGGACTATAATGCAATGTATGCATCTTTTGATGTTGGCTATGATAGTCAAACACCTATTGCTATTGAAAGCAGTCAATATGCTTCTGTTCTTGATATTTCTGGTTCTGGAAAGGGTGTTTCTATGTTGAAAGATAAATTTAAAAGCACAAGTTGGAGAGTAGGCTGGGTGGAAGCCAGCAGTCTGAGCTTGATACGTATTTAAGTGAAGCTATAATAAAGGAGGATGACACTTTTGATGTACTAAGGTGGCAAAAACTGAATTCCTAAAGATTCCTAATCCTCTCTCGAATGGCTAGGGATGTCCTAGCAATCCTAATCTTTACTGTTGCTTCTGAATCGGCTTTTAGCATTGGGGGAAGAGTGCTTGATGTGTACAAAAATTCTTTAACTCCTAACCTAGTAGAAGTCCTCATCTAGACTTGGGATTGGCTGAGATTATCTAGCAACCTAATCTCAATTGAGGAGTCACTTGATGAGCTTGAAAACTTTGAAAAAGGTGTGATATGTTTATTTATACTTTTTTTATTATTTATTTTTGAATGTTGATATTACTTGGTACTTTCTAATTTATGCCTTTTTATCTCTTAGCAAACCTACCTCAAATGGGTTTTGGCCCTTCACAGTCATCAACAACTTCATCATAATCTAACAATTTTAGTAAATTTACTTTAAGCCTACATAATTTCTTGCATAACTTTAATTATTGTGCCTGTGCTTGTGACTATTGTCTACTACTCTGCTTACTTGTCTTTGATATTTGTTGTGCTTGTGTTGAGTAATGTGACCAACTTGTGACCAAGTTACAGTTGCTAACTCCAATTTCACAAGCATTAAGGCGATGAGGAAGTTTCCACCATTTTGTATGAAAAATCAGGGAATACAGAATGAATCCCATGGTGGTAGTTTATTAATATTGTTAGTATTGTATCTGTGTTACCTTTTATGATTTGGAACTTAATGTTTTCTGAGCCTTTGCTAACTTTTATTGTTTTATTTATTTATTTGATTGTAATAACTATTGAGTTTTATATTCTTCCTATTACACTAATGACTTCTCTTTGTCTAGCATGCTTATTATACAATGCAAGCCATTTTTTTCTTTGCTTCTTTATGACAAAAGAATACAGAATCAAGCAATGGCCATTGACATAAATGCAATGCGGAGGATGATGAACTTTAATATACCTATTGTCTTTTATGAGTTAGCATTTTTTGTTACTAATTTTTTTCAAAAAGAATTTGAGGCCATGATGATATTGAAAAGCTTCCACATCTTTAGTTCTCTAAACTAAATGAATGCAAATTACTTAAGTTTCTTTGGTAGCATAATCACCAATTTATTGTCAGAAATGTGGCATTCTGTTCATGCGACGAATTTACATCATGAGCCTCAAATTCAAACTTGTCTTTTTTTATTCTTATTATCTATGTTTATATACATCATGTGTTTCTTTGTTTGACTTCAACTAATTCTGTATTTCAGGATTACTCCTTACTATCTAGTGATTTTTTTTTTGTTGAGTCTGGATTTTTATTGACACAACAAATTATTTTGATTTTTGAAACTATGGAAGCTTACCTCTGATTCTTAATATTGTGGAAGCAAAGCAAATGTAATTACTAATTAGTATTGAATATTAAATGTAATTAGTAGTTAATATTTTTGTAAATGTTACATTAGGCCTAGTTCTTAAGGCCTTGTTTTTGGGCTAATAGTCTATGTAAAACTTGGGTTCGGCCCAATGTAATTAGTGAATTTTAATATTTTATTTGGTTAAGGTCCATTAAAAAGAAGGCCCATATCCATTCTTATGTTCAATATTAACCCAATTTTTTTTCAATTCCAAATTGTCGGTTTCACTAACATTTTGCCACAGTTCGGTTGCTTTTTGTATACACAATTATCTGATCAGTTTTTATCCCTCATGATCCAAACCATCCGAACTCGTCCGCTACACACCCCTAGGGGGAAGGGTCAGAGGTTTGCAACTTTTTTGCATAAACACATAATGCGGTGGTGGAACTAGAATCATGAGTGTAATGTGATAAAAGGGTATTTTTATCCCCTTAAATAATAAAATATTGATTGTGTCTGTGGAAACCTCATGAGACAACTTTTTTATCACTTGTTTGTTATATTAGAACTTTTGATCAAAGAGCATAAGAAAATGAAAAATCAAATTTATATCCTCTATTAATGTTTTATCCCGTGACAAAATAGTAAGCTATCCCTTTTAAACAGGTTAGATAAATTTATGGAACAATTACATTCATGGTCTCATGATCCCATTATCTGTATCATTTTTATCAAGGTTGTTGTCAAAATCATTAGGAAAATATCATTTTTAGCCCTCATAATTTTTTTTAATATCAAGTTTGTATATTAAATTTCTATAAATTTATTTTTTATATATTAAATCATTTAATCAAAATTACAAATTATAGAAAATGTAATTAAGTTCTTTTATTATTAAACTAAAACTGTTAGATATTTATAATTTTACTTTTAATCAATTAAATTCTTAATTTTTTAATTTTTATTAGAATAATCTCACCTAAAATTATTAAAAGCATAAAAATATATTCTCATAATTCTCTTATGTAATATATATGTAAAGTATTCGTTTTTAATAAATTTTTAGCAATTAAAAAATATGTATAATGTGTTTAAAAATTTTAATTAATAAGGTTGAGATATAAAATTTTAATAGATTTTTTTATTTATTATCAAAGCTATCATTATATGTCGCAGTAATTAATTTAGTTAGTGTGGACACCCTCGGTTTGGTCGGCCCACAACAAAAACCCGATGATGAGATAGTACAAATTTTGAATGCAAAAGAAGCCCGAAACCTTCCCTAGAATAGACTCGAGAACCCAAAACCCTAGGACCAGGCCCAAATCCTCAAAGCCAAACCTTCAAGCCCATGCCCAAGCCTTTTTAAGCCAGGCCTGGGTGAAGAAGCGATCGCCTCTTCACCCTCACCGATGCCTCATCACAGAGTACGCCTCTGTGTAACCAACCTCTGTATGCATTTAATGCAATTAATGGCTTCATTAAGTAGAGGAGGACCCACTATATCACATATCTACAAATTTGTGTGTAAATGTGAGACTTTTAGGGTAGGAAAAGGCTAAGAAAAGCTAAGGGAAATAATGAAAAATGATTTTCTTTTGTCTCGAGGTGATTTTTGGGAATTTGAAAAAGCAAAAGAGTTGAAGGTTTAAAGGAGAGTTGGTGGCTGAAAAAAGGGAGGTTGGCCTTTTTTTGAAAAAAAACAGAAAAGAGAGAAAGAAAAAAAAAGTTCTTGAGAAAAAAAAAGGAGAAAAACAAGAGGAAAAGAGGAAGAAGAAGTAGAATCTTAAGCTTGAGAGTTTAGTTTCTTAAGAAGGAAGATGGAACTCTTGTGTTCAAAGCATTCAAAACAACAAGCTAAGCTCTAAGGGCTGAGTTAGGCGTACCAACTATGTTTAATCAGTGAGCATCCTTCTTTTTAGTCTTTAAGTGCTCTATCTTACTTTAAGTTCATATTTCTTAACATTCTTGCTTGTTATTGTGTTTGCTTTTCATTTGAGGTCATGTGTGAAGCATGATTATGTGAAATATTAAGTGTTAAGTTGTAGAATTACGTTAATCATGCATCTAGAGTGCTTTTCTTAAGATTTATGAAACCTGTAAGTTTTAGGGCCTCTGTTGAAGAGGAAGAGGCGTCACCCCTTTGTATAGTGGCGATCCTAGATAGTCTCTTGATTAGGAGGCAATACCTCATCAAAGAGGCGATCGTCTCTCGACCAGAACCTTGTATGACTTTGCTTTTTAAAATGTTATACTTATTTAAAGTGATTCATTTGTCTTAAGTGTTTATTTTATCATATGTCTTGAATTTACATAAGTATTATGCTATTAGAATCAGTTAAGCGTTAATCTATGATTAAATGAATATTCATGCTTATTTTATGCAAGTTTAGTTCATTTTCCTTTGTAAGCAATATTGATTATTTTGAAAAAGAACTAACCATCATTTGTTATAGGGATTCTTCGATGACTCCTAGTCACCAAGTAACTAGTCTATTAATTACTTCTTGAGAGGTTTTATTTCAATTTATTATCATTGTAATTGTTCAAAGTATTGTAATCCCCAATCCCTTTTTCATTTATTTTGAATGAATGATTGTAAATTTATTGTTATTATCTATGATAAATATTGGGCTAAAAGCATGTAAGAGGACTAATGTGCAAAGTCGGTTCAGATGTAAAAACGAGAAATAATTACAAATCGCATGTAAATGAAGAAATAATTTAATAATCAAAGATAATAAAATACAAAAAACACATGGAGGCCGACCAAAAGGTTGGGTGGGCATTCCAAAGCCCATACCTAGTTTTCGAACTTGATCTCTGATGACGGCTTCTGGGAACCTCCATGGAATCCAGTTGCTGTAAGTGTGTCCCAGCTTTCATCTGGGTGGCGACTCCATCTCCAATATGGGCCAAAAGCCCATTTTATATTTCCTAGCAGGCCCTGAGCCCGCACGGTGTCGTGGTCGCCAAACACTTAGGCGCATGACTAACCCCGCCGGGTATAGTGGCGACTCCACTAGGGATAGAGAAACTGATTCCAGTATTTCGTAATTTATTATCTTTGATTATTTTTTATTTCCTTTGCTTTCTGCATTCACAGCACATTTTCACACAATGTGCACAACAGTCCTAAATAACCCGATAATAATCTTTGCTCTGTTGCTTGTGTTTCACTCAAACCTTGTGGTACAGTATTTGATTATTATCACTCATAGCACGTACTTATCCACGTTGCGCGGACCCTTGAGTGGGGAGACGTAATGGAGGTATATAGTTGTGGGAGCCGAAGCCTATTACCCTAAGACTCAGCTCATATAATGACCTAGTAACTTCCACTAAGGTTTCTTCCAAATGTGTGTGATTTATACAATTTAGTAACCCTTATAATAAAGCCCAAGCCCATTTGCAAGTGGACCATGCCAAAGTTGGGCCTTTAATGCCTCTTTGGCCCATCAAAATGGACTTTTGTTTTATTCGAAGGACTTACTACTTGTTTGTTTTATCTTGAGAGATATTATATCTATCGGTTTTGTTATCTCCCATTGATGATAAAAACCAGGCCAACAATCCTAGGACAAGGAACTCACCATTGAACACGCGTCTGGGAGAAATAAGGGTGGAGTTATCGTTTGAAGAGTCAAATATTATTACTTGTTATATGTAAATATGTTATTTGTTCATTTATGTCCTCAATATTAAGGTAAATCTGCAAATCATTCATACATGCCATGCATATTTCTAATCCGTGGTGGTTGCAGATACAGATTCACAACAATCCTCTAGTTGGGTATGATCTGACACCGGTCAATTGATAAGAAAATCTAAAGAAACCACTATGGCAGAATTTAATGCTGAAGCCTTTAAGGAATAGTTAAAGACAGAGATGGCTGAACAAACCCGGGCAATCATGCGGGAAATGATAGGGGAAATGATGGGACCAGCTAGGCAGAACCAACCAGCACAACACCCACCGCCGTTGGATTTGGACACTGAAAATTCTAGGGGACAATAAATAGAGGATGATCAAGAAATGCTATTAGCTAAACCTATAACTAGACAGAATGTAAATGCAGATACTGTAAAAAAAATATGGAGAAGTCTGAATGGGCTAAGAACTTAACTAAGACCATGGCCCAAATGCAGTTGATGATGAAGGAGAAAGGGATAGATGCTCCTACGAACTACACCAATTTAAGTATGGATGAGGATGATGACCCCTTGCCCCAAAAATTTAAGCTCCTTGACATGAAGAAATTCACTAGTCTTGAGGATCCCCATCTGCATCTCAAGCAGTATGTGACTCACATGAGGACAACTAGGTTGTCTAAAGCACAGATTGTCAAATAGTTTTCCCTATCCTTAGAAGGAACATCGATTAGATGGTATTATGCCTTGGAATCACATATCCAAGTTGATTGGGAAGGATTGTTTGCTGCATTTATGAAGCAGTACAATCTTAATATTCAAATGGAAGCATCCATGAGAGATCTGCATAATACTAAGCAGAAATTCAATAAATCCTTCACCGATTACCTGATTAGGTGGAGAGCAAAACTGGCATAGATGAAGCATCGAGCTGTTGAGATCGATCAGCTAGTAATAGCAATAAAGCGATGCACACTTCCACTCTCTAAAAAGCTAAAAGATTTAGGGATTCAAAATTTTTAAGAGTTGTATAGATTTGGGGTGCAAAAGGAATATGACCTAGCATAAGAGAAGAAATTCTTCACAGTAAGGTCTGCAAGAAGAGAAGGAATTAGGTCTAATAGTAGGATTGGACCAAGCAACAATGTCTAGATCAACGTCGTTAGGCAACCCTGAAGATTCTCGAATATGGGAAGACCTATTTCCAAAGTCCTAGAAAAACTAATTGAAAATAACCTGCTGCGACCTTTACCTTAAAGACGACCTTTCCCAAATGCTGATCCAAAACTATATTGCAAATACCATTAAATGATTAGGCATGATATTGATGGTTGCATTCACTTGAAACATGAAATTCAAGATTTAATCGATTCAGGCAAAATAACTAATCCTAAAAAAAGAAAGCCAAACACTAGAAATAACCCTCTACCTAATTACCGCAACATACAACCACCCAACCCATGTATTCTCATGATTAACACTGGTGTGACAGAGGAACATGCACTTAATTCCTTTGTTGATGCCACCCCTACACTCTTAAAACCTACACCCTCAAAACCTGAACCCAAAACTTTGAACCAGTAGCCTAGGGAATTTAATGTAAATGCTTTGGACATTTGGAGTTCGGATGATGAAGAAGAAGGTCAGATTGATATGTGGAAGGATGATAGAGAAAGAAAAATCCAGCCTACTAGGAAAGCTGAAGAGAAGGAAAAAGGATAACTGAAGCTTGTTGAGTATGAGGAGAAGGAAGTAGACTCAAAAGAAGAATCAGAGAAAAATGAGAAAGTTGAGGAAGTTGATGAAGCCAAGAGAGAAGAAGAAACTCTCGCTAGTGTTTGGGAGTTTTTTATGCACTCCAAAGCCCATCGAAAAGCATTAGTCATGGCCTTAGATTACAAAAAGGTCCCTGAAAGTCATACTCCTGAGCAACTGGTGGAATCACTAACAGAAAGTCCTCATGGAGCTATATTGTTTACAATTGATGATTTACCCCTGAAGGGAAGAGAACACCTCAAGTCTTTGTTCATAAAGGCTAAAGTAAAAAAGAAACTAATTTGTTGCGTGATGGTGGGTAATGGATCCGCTATCAATATATGTCCATTCAAGATTCTGCCCAAGTTGGGGTTGATGGTGGCTGATTTGAAGCCATATGATATGGTCATCAAGGCTTATGATGATAGAAAGAGGCCAGTCAAAGTAACATTCAAAGCTTTAGTCAAGACAGGACCCATTGAGGTTTGGGTCAATCTTTATGTAATCAACATTCCAATCACCTTTGCAATCCTGTTAGGAAGACCATGGTTCCATCCATTAGGAGGCATCCCCTCCACTGTTCATCAGAAAATAAAATTTCCATAAGAAGGGAAAGTGGTCACTATATCAGTAGAGACTGAGGCTACCATTCCTGCTTTGAAATTGGCTCCTTAAGAAATCCCTTTAAGTCTGAGCTTTAAAGTCTATGTACTTTATGAGGATGAGCTAAATCCAAAGATTGTGAGCATGATGAATGATACAATCCGAATATGTTTAGTATTTAGTGGTAGTTTAGTCCTAATTATATTTAGTTTTCTTAAGTTTAGTATGTTTATTTTGTTATTAGGTTATTGTATTCACCTCTTTATCTTTATGGATTATTATGTAGGTTTTACACATGTTTTAGGCTCAATTAGTGCTTGGAAAAGACTTGGAGTTGATTATAACAAGTTGGAAAGCAAAAAGAATCAATTTTGGAGAATTGAAGCCTATCACGAGTCGTCACACTTGGCACGACTCGTTTCAAGGGCAAAACACTTAGAAAATTCTGGATTGAGCAGTTTTCGTATTTTAGTCATAACTTCTTCGAGAGAAATCCAAATTAGATGATTCAAGTTGCTCTGGAAAGGTAAGACAAATATCTAGAAGTTTCATGAAGTAACATTCGACATTTAAGGCCATCTTAATGGACGAAACTGCCCTTGAAATTAGAGCATTTGCAAAAGGAGGTGACTTTTCGTATCAAGTGATGCTTTTTCAAGTGTGAGGCCTATAAAGAGGAGGACAACAAGAGCCAGAAAAGAGGACTTTTGCTTATTATTAGATATTAACTTTTATTTTAGTTTTTATTAGAGTCTTTTTTATAAGAATTAAAAAGAGACAAAGGCCAAGAAGAAGGAACATCAAGACTTAGTAAAAAGGGTTTTATCTTTTCTCTTATTTTCCCTTTTCTATGTTGTTATTTGTTTTCTTTTGTTGTTGTTTGATCATGTATCTTGGCTAAGTCCTTTGTTTGTTAAAATTGCAAGGAAGAATGACTCAATGAATTACATCTTTATTTTCTTTATAGTACATGAATGATTTGATTTTAATTGAGTGTTTAATTGAATTATATATGCTCGATCACTATATATGATGTGTTAATCAAATTATTCACAACGAAAGTTGGGGTAATTTGGTGGAAAAACAATTGAATTCACTTAAAGGATAGGAAAGTACCTGGAAACAAGAAATCCACTTTGAGGGATTAAAGAATTGGCATGGAACTT
>CATIWM010078442.1:0-13183 GCA_949671775.1 Mallotus repandus
AATGGTATGACTGCTGAAGCTTGATTGACCTGGGGTCTCAGGGCCAGTCATGCCGACAGTGAGACTGTTGCAGCTCGATTGATCAGGGGTCTCGGGGCCCGTCAACTGTCAAATTGGATTAGAGAAATATTTTTGGATACAAGATAGCCTGTTGGCTAGTGAGGCATAATATTTGAGGTTGCGGAAATTTTAGGGTTCTGCTCCGATCCTCCACCTAAATCTTTCTACATTTATTTGTTTTGATGTGAAATGTGATTTTGAGCATCTGTATGAATGCATGTAAATAAATATAAATATAAATGTTTATAAATATTATATTGATGCTTGGTTGTTTGTATGCTTAGGTTGTATATATGCATATAATGATAATTCACTCAATGAGGTCTAACCCCCCTTAATTATTTTTCAGGATCCTTCTTGTCAGACCTCTCCTAGTAGTACTCTTCATCGGACTCTTTCCTCCCCATTTGACTTATGTAAATTTTTAATCTGATCTTTCTTGTATTTATAGGCGCTATAGTAGTAGTATGTACTTGTGGTAGTTTGTATTGATGTTATAACTGAGATTGTATACCTGACTAGTTGTATAAATATTTTATTGATATATTAATTATGGAGACGTCTTTAAATTATTAAAGTTTTAATTTTAAGGCATATTTGTGATTTTGTTTGGTGTGTAAACTGTGTTAAGGCTTGCTATAGGTTTCAGATTTGTGTGAATTCCTGTTCCTTAGCGCCGGTCATGACTCTCGGATTTGATTCGTAACAGTTAAGTTTGACATGATCATATACTTATTCATTGAGAATAACTTAGATATTATAGGATCATATCTCAGTTCACTCTAGGTAATGAATTATATATTGCCTAATCACTCATCCCTACATATAACTAACTAAAGACACCACATACCATATATTCGCACGTGGCTAGCACATGTATGTAAGCGACAATAAACTCTAACCAACCATATATGCATAATTATGTCGCCTTAGGTCAAAGGACTATATGCACCATTATGTCCAAGATAGTGATTGTTGACAAAAGTGAATCTCAATATAATCACATATCTTATGTCATAGTATAAACTAAAATAACAAGAATTAAAGTCATATGATTCTTATTGATATTTCAAACTGATTTACAGACTCTGAATTTATAGATGATTCAAAGGAGAAAGAATAGAAAAAATAAAATAATTACAACCTAAATTATAGCCTAAATCTCTACTAGAATATTTCAGTCACGGCTTGATAGATTTAACTAAGAACTTTTATTTATAGCAGAGTATACAGTTAACATATTCTAGGATTCAATCATAGCTTGATAGATTTGACAAATAGCTTGACAGAAAGGTTAACAGATTTGACACATACTCTGAAACTTTCCAGCACTCCCCCTTAAGCTGGTTAGTATATGTCTTCCATTGTCAGCTTGCCAATAAAGTTCTCAAATTACTTTTTTGCTAGAATGTCTGCAACTTGTTCAGTAGTAGGAATATAAGGCATATATACTAGATCACTATCCATTTTTTCCTTTATAAAATACTTATCGACTTCAACATGCTTTGTTCTATCATGTAGTATTGGATTGTGAACAATAGAGATAGCAGATTTATTGTCACAATATACCTTCATTGGTAAGGGATAGGTAATCTTCAGTTCTTCCAAAAGCCTTTTAATCCATACCACTTCACAAATCCCATGAGCAATAACCCTAAACTCAGCTTCTGCAGTACTTCTAGCCACCACTTGTTGTTTCTTACTGCACCAAGTAACAAGATTACCACTCCCAGCCCAATCCGCATCAGTATAAACTTCAACTTATAAGTGTCTATATTTTTTAAACAGCAGACCCTTTCCTGGAGTTCCTTTCAAATACTTTAGGAGTTTATAGGTTGCATCAAAATGTTATGATCCTGGTGAGTGCACAAATTGGCTTACCATACTAACTGCAAAGGCTATGTCAGGGCACGTGAGAGAGAGATAAATTATTCTTCCTACAAGTCGTTGGAACTGATCTCATTTAATCACTTTTTAAGGTTTGGCCACTTGTAGTTTTAGGTTAGTTTCTATAGGTGTTTCAGCTACTTTCCAACCAAGTAGACCTATTTCTCTATGCAAGTTAAAAACATACTTACGTTGGGAAATAAACAGACCCTTCTTTGACCTTGTAAATTCTATGCCAAGAAAGTACTTCAATGTGCCCAAGTCTTTAATCTCAAAGTCATTTGCAAGTACCTTCTTGAATCCCTCAAGTTTAATACTATCATCACCTGTCAAGATTATATCATCTACATACACAATCAAAATTGTAATTTTTCCCTTTTTAAAGAATTTGAAGAACATGGTATGATCAACTTGACTTTGATGGTAACTATGGCTTATCACAGCTTTCCCAAGGAGTTCAAACTAAGCTTTGGAAGATTGTTTAAGTCTATAAAGTGATTTTCTTAGTTTACATACTTTATTTGGGCCAAGTTTACCTTCAAATTCTGGCAGTAAGTCCATAAACACCTCTTCTTCTAAGTTTCCATTTAAAAAGGCATTTTTCACGTCTAATTGGTGTAAGGGCCAATCAAAGTGAACATCTAAAGAGAGAAGAACCCGAATTGAGTTTACCTTGGCTACTGGAGTGAATGTCTTTCGGTAGTCAATTCTATAGGCTTGTGTAAACCACTTTGCTACAAGTATCGTCTTGTACCTTTCTATGTGCTATCAGGTTTCTTTTGTTTCGGCAAATCAATAACCTCCTAAGTACCATTTTTTCGAAGAGCTTTCATCTCTTCTATAACTGCTAATTTTTAATCTGGATGATCCAGAGCTTCATGAATGTTTCTTGGAACAACAAGGTGAGAAATATTGCAAGTAAAAGTTTTATGTTTTTCAAAAAGTCTCTGATAAGACAAATATTTGGTAATAAGGTGTTTGGTACATGTTCTGACTCCTTTCTTAATAGCTTTAAGAACATTAAGATCTGAAAATTCATTAATAGGAAGTGAAGAAGTTGGTATTGAGAGATTACCTGAAATATTCAAGTCACCAATTCTTGGAGGTAATGATTGGTTTTGCAATGGGACTATAGGCTGAACTGTACTATGATAATACCTTTTTTTAGCATAAACATGGAGCTCAGAAAGAGGATGTGTTTTTCCCCCTGTTTGTGGTTCACTTATGCTTTGCATAGGTAGACTAAGATTTCCTTTATTTTCATTAATTGGAACCATTATTTTCTAAATATCGATGTTGGACCTTGGGGAAAAATGCATTTGGCAATGGTATAGAGATATGCCAAAACTGGTCTTCTTTACTCTCTTCCTCCCCCTGAAGATCAGTTTGATTAAAGTAAGGTTCATTTTCTAGGAAAACAATATCCATACTTATGTGAATTTTTTTAATTTTTGGATTCAAACACTTGTACCCTTTTTTGTTAGGAGCATAGCCAATGAAAACACACTTTTCAGCTCTAAGATCAAGCTTAGATCGAAGATGGCTAGGTAATTAGTGAACAAATGCAGTACATCCAAACACTTTTAAAGGCAACTCGAAAGTTATTCTGTTATCAGGAAAGCTATTTGTAAGGCATTGTAAAGGTGTTATATACTTTAAAACATGAGTAGGCATTCTGTTGATAAAATAACATGCAGTCAAAATAGCACCCCCCCACAAGTATTTTGGAATATGCATAAAAAACATCATAGCTCGACCAACTTCAAGTAAATGTCAATTTTTCCTTCAGTAATTCCATTTTATTGGGAACTATTACGACAAGTAGATTGATGTAAAACACCCTTTTCATTCAAATTTTTTGCCAAATATTGGTTAAAATATTTAGTGCCATTGTTTTTTCAAAGTATTCTAATTTTAGTTTGAAACTGATTTTCAATCATATTGTAAAATTGTTGAAAAAATTTTTCAACTTCAGATTTTTCACGCATCAAATATACCCAACAAAGACGAGTATGATCATCAATGAATGTCACAAACCATTTTTTTTAGACATAGTGGTAATTTTTATGAACCCCAAACATCACTATAAATCAAAAGGAAAGGTTTATATGCAGAATAAGGCTTTGTTTTATATGAATTTCGACGACTCTTAGATAAATTATAAGACTCATAATGAAAGGAGATACAATCAAGATTTTTAAATAAGCTAGGAAATAAATATTTAAAATAAGGAAAACTAGGATGCCTTAGTCTAAGATGCCAAAGCATTATTTTTTCATGAACAGAAGTTGAACTAACAATACCACTTAAGCCCTAAATTTATTTACTGCTGAAATGGTTGTCATCAAAATAGTACAAATCGTCAATCATCTTAGCACTGCCAATCATCATCTTCGAGCTCTGGTCTTGAATTTCACCATGAGAATCAAAGAATTTGACACAACAATTAGAACCTTTACATAATTTACGTTGCAAGAAAATTTAGGAACATGAAGGATAGATTTTAGTTCTATTTTTTCTGAAAGTTTAATTGAACATTTTCCTGCAATAGGTCAGAACCTACCATCAACAATTTTAACATTTTTATTTCCAAGATAAGGAGAATAAGATTTAAACAAATGAGAGAGATTTTTCATATGATCGGAAGCACCTGTATCAATGATCCATGGTGCAGAGACTTAAACACTAGATAGAGCACTTGGGATACTACCTGATTGAGCAAGGGAGCCACTAGGAACACTGGATGATGGATTGGATTTTAGCAATTGACGAAGTTGATCTAATTGCTCTTTACTGAGAAAATTAGTCTCAACTTCATAGGCTGAAGGTATTACATGGCTGCCCTTTTCACTAGGTTTGTTGCTTCTCCAATTTGCTAGTTTCCATGGATTTTCCAGCAGGTCTCTCATGTATGGCATGGCTTGTTACAGAAATCACACCAAATTTGGGGTTTCTGATCTATCCTTCGCTGGTTATTATTGTATGACCTACCAATATTAGTATTGGCAGCAGCAAGAGCTGAACTCTTTACTGGTTCAACAACCCCTTTTTTGCCTAACATAATATTTCGACTGCTTTCCTCACATCGTACCTTAGAGAACACATCTGTGATTGAAGGAAGAGGTTGTATGCCTATAATTCTCCCCTTACTTCATCAAACTCAACATTGAGACTAGCCAAGAATTTAAAAATTCTCTTATTTTCCACCTCCTTCTTGTGGTGATTGCAATCATCAGGATTCTTCCACTCATAATCATTAAATAGGTCTAGATCTTGCCAAAGCCTTTTCAGGACATTTAAATATTTGGTCACGTTATCACTTCGTTGTCGTATTTCACCTAGTCGTAGTTGCAATTCAAAGATTTGGGACTAATTCCCAATATTAGAAAACATCTAATTAACATTATCCCAGAGTTCTTTAGCAGTGGGATAGTATATGTAATTAGCACTAATATCCTCATCCATGGAGTTGACTAGCCATGTTATAATCATGGTATTTTATGCATCACATTTTGCATATGTTGAATCCTCTTTTTGAGGAGCTTTTATTTCACCATTCAAGTAACCAATCTTCCCTCTTCCTCAAATATACATGTGAACTGATTGAGACCATCGTAGAAAATTGCTTTCATTGAGTCATGTGAGCAACCTGTTTTTGTTTTAAAATGGTGTGATTCCGAAGGACATGGCAACTTTGCCCAATGGGACAAATGATTTGTCTCAGGGGGATACAAGACACTTTGAGTTTGGAGTTGCCACCTAGTTTTTAGAAAATCAGGAAGAGATAAAAAGGACGGCATCGGGTCACTCAACGAGTATCGTCCCCAGTAGAGATTCTAAGCCCGAGAGAACTCATATACTTTTTAACTATTTCTCATTATGATACTCAATATACGGCTATGGCAGCACCCTAGTTTCAGTAATGACAATTGATATATACACATTCATACAAGCATATTGATAATAACGAAAAGTACGAGAAATTTAGCATAATCATTCACAAGGCTTTCCTAGTAAATACATTTGAAAAAGGAAAAGAAGGTTACAGAAATGTAAATCTAGTCCTGATCTAGAAAACACCTGCAATACAAAGATTACCACAATCATGTGCAATTCCATCCATTCATCCACTCAGATAGCATATAAGCATAACAAAGATGGTTGGTGCGTCATGAATGATTAAACAAATGCACGTAGTTTATGCTCTTACAAGAATTATTATAAAGCATTTCTAAATGATAAGATAAATAGTAAATAATGATGATTGCATCATTAGACCGTAATACCGAAGCTTTAGCTTAGATAAAGAGCTTTCGTGTTTATTGAATGCATATTGATATAAAATGATGATTTATTATGAGCAAAACAAAGCAGAGATTATTTAATCAGCATGCAAATTGCCAGTCTCATCATACAATCACAACAATTTCTCAACTGTCGGTGATAATAACGTAAAACACAAGACGGTAAAATAAACATGCAAAAATGATTGTTTAGTCCTTAGATTCAACTGAACTTGTTTGGTATTTTTGAAGCTTTAACGTCATTGGATTTTCAAGTTGTCTTCGTCGAGAGGTTGAAAATGACGTATGTAATGCAAATACTTATACCTTTAAAGTGTGCTTTGACAAAGATGTGGCTGGGTTTGGTTCAAAAGTGATCTAAAAATCCTACAAAAAATGTAGAAAGTGGGTTAAAAGGGTATGAATTCGGACTCTTGAGTCTTCAATTCGGTAATGTTTCAAAGTGCGTATCTGCTTTTTGGCTCTGGCCCCCCTCAAAATGGGAGGTAGGGACCCCTTTTTATAGGGAAATATGTCAAAAAATATGTGATCACGCATCCCAAAGTGCATGTTGCGCACTTTTGTTCATGTGCATGCGGACCGAAGCGCGTGATTATGTGCTCTTGCGCATGATATGCGGCTTTCCTGGGCTATGATCGCACTATTTTAGAGGTATTTTTTAGGGTTTTTTTACCTTCTGGACGCGTTTTCGATGTTCGTTTTATCAAAATCGGCTTCCATTTTCACACATGAGCAAAATATGTTTGGGTGTGGTCATGCGCTAGAAATTCGCTCACGCGCTACTTCTCGGGATTACGCTCACTATTTTGGGGTCACTTCTAAAAATTTTTGGGGCTTACAGATACATTTTTGACATCCGTTTCATTAAAATCAACTTATGATTTTCACGAAGTTGAACTCTACGAGATGAACATCGATTTGACAAGTTGCACGTTTTGAGCGATGGTTGCTTAAAATGAGCTACTTATCATTCTAATAATTCATAATTCATAAAATCAGGGTACGACTTAATGATTTGGTAGTCGGTTTTCCTTGGTTCGGGCTTTTCAGACTCACGACATGCTTCAGAGGCGGTGCAAATGAACAGACACTTGTCATGTTCAGAGGAATATTTTGATGTATGATAGTTGCCCATGCTTCACGTGTGTTGCATAATCCTCTAGTTCTAATGTCAATACACGTGAAGCAATGCAGAGATGCAAAAACCATTTTTAGGAAGAGGTACTTACCTGATGGTATGCCGTTACGTTAGGCCCATCATTGTTGATGTTATTTTGTTTAATTGGCGAAGTTGCCGATTATTTTTGTGCTTTGTAATCCTCTCAGGTGGGCGAGATGATGCTTTCATAACCTACTTAAGTATCAAGCAAATAAAAGTGCTACTATAACCTATTGAGGTGTTAAACAAATGAAGATGCTACTATAACCTACTGAGGTGTCAAGCAATAAAAATGCTACTATAACCTTCTGAGGTGTCAAGCAATGAAGATGCTACTGTAACCTTCTGAGGTGTCAAGCAAATGAGAATGCTACTAAGCTGGTGAAATGCTTCTAAGTAGATAAAATGCTACTAAGCAGATGAAAAATGCTTCTAGGCAATGAAAACGCTTATAAGCATATTGAATGCTACTAATCAGAGAAAATGCTTCTAAGCAGATAGAATGCTACTAAGCAGATGAAATGCTACTAAGTAGAGAAAATGCTACTAAGTAGATGAAATGCTACTAAGTAGAGAAAATCCTTCTAAGCAGATAGAATGCTACTAAGCAGATGAAAAATACTTCTAAGCAAATGGAATGCTACTAAGCAGATGAAATGCTTCTAAGCAGATGAAAATGCTTCTAAGCGAATAAAAATGCTACTAAGCAGTGATGATTTAGTAATGATGCAATGATGATATCATCATTCATCGTGTTTCGAGCGTGATCTTATGATGTGACAATTATGATAATTGCAGATACGACATGCTTATATTATTTGTGCTTCATATTTCTTTTTTGAGGAATAATGATATGACTTTTTAAGATAGTGATGTCAAACGTAATGTCCTAAAACATACAATGCTCATGTTTGCGCAATTCGTGCATGTTTTTTGTGCGTTCTTTTGGTAAAATGCAAGTTTGGGACCCTAGGAGTGCATGTGCAGGGGTCTTAATGTGCACGTGTGTGAATTTTGGAGCGCATGAAGGCTAGAAGAGCGCGTGATCATGTGCCTAGGGCGCGTGATCACACGCTCCGAGGCATGCTTGACGTCTTTAAATTGAACTCATTTTTGAGTTCGGAGTGATTTTTACCTATTTCTCAACCTTCTATAGGCCCTATTTAAGTTTTTTTGGAGCATTTTTCTTCTGTTGTTGTTCTATTGCTTCGTGTAGTGTGGGCATTATGGACTTCCCTCTTATCCCTGATGATATCAGTGACTTTGGCGGTGTGAATACTGCTTCTTTTTCTTTTGACGAGTTTATTTTAGAGGATGAGGTAGTTCTTGGACACACTAGCACAGGGACTTCTACCACTGGATTTATAGAGGCTGCTAGGACCAGTGGCGGAGTCTCTTTTCGTCCACCTTGACTTTTTAAAGGAGATCTGATTCCTATTGTCTATAGCCTCGAGACCCATACTTAGACTATTTATCATTGTCTGATTAGTTTGTTCACTTAGTTATTGCTTTGATAGCTCATGTTGTAGCTTAGCTTTAGCCGTTTGGTTGCTTAGTACATGTTATAGCTCTAGCTGTCTGCCTTAACACTTGTTGTATGTGTTGCTCTGGTTGTAACTCTTGCTATTTGATTTCAGTGGTTACTTTCTATGTAGCTCTAGCTATCTGATTTTACTTTCTATGTAGCACTTATTGTTTGTATAGCTCTAGTTGCAGTTTAGCTCTTATTATTTGTGTAGCTTTTATTATCTGATTTCAACACTTCCTGTTTGTGTAGCTCTAATTGTCTAATTTTAGCACTTGTTGTTTGTGTCTGATTTTAGCAATTGTTGTCTATATAGCTCTAGCTGTCTGATTTTAGCACTTGCTATCTATGTAGCTCTAATTGTCTGATTTTAGCACTTGTTGTAGCTTAGCTCTTGCTGTTGTGTAGCTCATACTGTAATTTAGCTCTTGTTATTGTGTAGCTCTTACTGTTGTCTAGCTCTTACTATAGTTTAGCTCTTGCTATTTTGTAGCTTTTGCTGTATTTTAGCTCTTATTGTAATCTAGCTCTTACTGTTATTGTCTAGCTTTTGCTGTATTTTAGCTCTTGTTGTAATCTAGCTCTTACTGTTATTGTCTAGCTTTTGCTGTATTTTAGCTATTGTTATTGTATAGCTCTTGCTGTGTTTTAGCTCTTGTTGTATTTTAGCTCTTGCTGTAATTTAGCTTTTGTTGTTGTCTAGCTCTTGTTGTAATTTAACTCTTGTTGTTGTGTAACTCTTGTTGTTGTCTAGCTCTTGATGTAGTTTAGCTCTTGTTGTTGTTTAGCTCTTGCTATTATTCTCCTCCAAAGATGATAAAAAAGAGATGTTTTAGTATTTGATAAGTGTTATAACTAATTTACCTATTAGTTGCAGTCCTCCGAGCCTGTCATTCAGCTGCCTGGTAGCTTTAATAAGGTTAGTTCATATTATCAGGGTCTTCCTCCATGTGTGAAGCAGATGGTTACCAGGAAGGGCTTTGATGGCATCATTTTTGCTTTTACTTATGACTCATATATGTCAAGTCAGGCCGCGAGGTGTGCTTTTATTGAGTGGTGGATGGATACCACCCATACATTTCATTTGCCTTTCGGGAAGATGACTATCACTCCGCTTGATTTTGCAACCATTACAGGGCTGAGTTTTTCTGGCGAGCTTGTCCCTTTTTGCAGTAAGGCGTGTAGTTATGTTGTTATGAGGAATAAATGGCTGAAGGATCTATTCGGTGTTACTACTTCTATGAAGTCTGGCTGCTCCTCTATGATCCAATATACACAGCTTGTAGAGAAAGTTAGGTTGGAGCATGACGCGGGTCTTGTTAACTCTGAGTAGTTGGCCAAATGTTTTTTGTTCTACCTTCTAAGTGTCGTTATCTTTTTGAATACCTCTAGCACTGGCTTCCTACAGTTATTACCTCTCCTAAGGAACTTGAAGGATCTACCGAAGTATAGTTGGGGCACAACTGCTTTTACTCACACGTACTCTTGCTTGGATGCAGCTTTTAGAGGAGGCTTATGGATTTGTAGTTGCTTGTTCGTGTTAGATATGAGTGTTGTCTTTTGCTTTTTGAATTATTTCATCTTTGATTGTTCTGATTCCTTTTTTCTTGACAGGTTTGGGCTTACGAGTTTGGGGTGCGTCCTCATCCTACTACTGAGTGCTTGCCTGAGAGCGGCTTTCCACATCTTCCACAGTGGATTAAAAGGACTTCTGGTTTGATCAAGAGTCCTGGGGAGGCGAGGGGCCTCTTAAGTTAATTGGCCCACAGTTAGGTATAGTGTATTTTGACTTTGCTTTCTCATTCTTTGACAACCTTTTACTTATGTGTTTGTCGGGTAGATTTTTCCCTACTGGTGGATGGAACGACAGGACTGGTTGATTGAGATGGGGGTGGCTTAGCATTTGACATAAAGGAGGGTCTCGTTGCCCGACCTTGTTGACAAGGTATAGTACCTGGGTGAGCGGGTCTATCACTGGTGGGATAGACCATTCATGAGGAGATTTCCTATTACTCCTCTTGAAGACATATTTTAGGGTCGAGAGCTTATTGGAGAGGAGCTCGACGGAGCTGAGAGAGGGTATCCTTTTGAGGATTTCCTGGAGAGAGCTCATTTTTCTTATATAATGACTCTGGTGCCACAGTTGATTGATGTTGTGGCTAGTGAATTTATTGCACCTCCACCTCCTCAGGTAGATCCTTCACAACCTTTGGGTTCTAAAGTTGGGGATTCGCAGACATCCCTGGGTCGTTCTGCGTCTAAGGTAGTATCTTTTGATCCGATATGCTTCTGAGCTGTGTGTCTTTTTTCTATGTTGTTAGATAAGCATGTAACAAACTTTGTTAGTAATAAAATATAAATGACATGAGTTATGAGAGTCTATCTACAATGTTATGGACGTTGTCGAAGGAGATCAGATGAGGAAAGTGGCCCTAAGACTGAGGGGATGGCACATGCTAGTGGTGTGGGATATAGTGGTGTGATTCTTAGTGATTTTATGAGTGCGGTGCCTCTGATGTTATACAGGCTATTGGTTACAGGAGCGGGAGCAAGCTTTTCTTTGCCTAGAGTGGGTATACCACCGTCGGATGTAGTGCCTGCAGATGCTACTCATGCTAGTCTCTTGACTCCACGAGGGTTTTCTCTTTTCCTTAATTTATGTGTCATATGATTTCTTTTACTTTGTAGGTGCCTGTTTCTATTGCTCTGTCTTGGTATACTACTACGATCGGCGCACATGAGTATTTCATGGAGTTCACTAACACACAAAGCATATTGCCTTCTTCTTTTATTGATTTATACATGTTTTATGCAAACGCATGTGTTTTTATAAATGCATGAGATGTGATCCATGATGTTTATCTAATGCAAAGTGAGTACATCCTCGCTAGTTGCTAGTGGGAGAGGCAGCGAGCGTCTTATCGTGAGCAGATTGATCAGTCGCATATGCGACTGACGACTTTTGAGATGGATGCAGAGGATGTGGAGCCTGGCTCAGATGATGAAGATACCTGAGTGGATTCAACTACTGTTCTTGATGGCACCCATAGCTGATGTAGTTATTTTTAGGAGGCTCGATATAGTCTTTTGGCTATGGTTATTTAGTGTTGTACTATTTTCTTGAGGTTACGGACTTAGGGTGTTGTATTTTGGGCATCTGTCCCTGTGTTTATATTATGCATTGGTGGCTGCTGTTGTTGTACTCTGGATTGACTAACTAGTATGTTCCTAATTGTAACATTTGCTTATGTAACTATGACCATTCTGTCTGATTATTCTGCTTCGTCTACCTCTTTATTTTGTTTTATTTTTCCCTCTTTTGCATAGGGCGTCTCTTTTCAGAGCTCTTCATGCCTATCTGGGTATATTTTCTTTTTCTTCCCTCTTTTGCCTACGGTGTCTCTTTTCAGAGCTCTTCACACCTAGCTGGTCTTTTTTTTTTTAAGGTTCGACGATAGTGGCTAGCAATCCGGAGGAGAAATAATGAAACAGGTAAGAATCGCAAGTATGTAATGAAAATAGGCAAATTGCACGTAACATACTTGATGCCAGATGATAATGAAGTATTGCATTTTCTTAAATCTACTTACATGATTTGATAAGTATTCGCATTTACTGAAGACATTTAAGAAAAACAGAGTTGCATTTATGTAAATTCTAAATTGACAACACCCCTATCTTTAGTTAGCCTTTTTAGGTTTTCTAACTAAGTATTTTCTCTCAATTCCCTAACTTTTGCCTAGGCCACCCTTTTGGATTTTCAACCCAGTGAAAAATCCCCTAATTTTTGCCTGAGTTGCCTTTTTCGGTTTTCAACTCAGCGGGGTCTTTTTTTTTTACTTTAGACATAGTACTTCTTAAAGCGGTGCATGTTGGTAGTAGAGAACTCATTTCCTTCATAATCTATTAGCTTGACAACTCCTCTTGATAGCATAGTTTTGACCAGGTATGGGCCCTCCCAGTTTGGCTTAAACTTCCCTCTAGCATCTGAGACATTCTGTTTGGCTTGCTTTAGTACCCAGTCTCCTACTTTCACACTCTTGTGTTTGACTTTCTTGTTGAAGGCTCTAGCTAGTCGAGGTTGATATAACTATGTATAATATAGTGCTTTGAGTCTCTAATTATCCAGAGTAATGAGGTTTTCATGCCTTTGCTTAGCCCATTGTGCTTCAAGTAGTTCAGATTCAATTGCTATTAACAGTGATTTGATTTCCATTTTTACTGGGAGTACTGCTTCGGATCCGTATA